>JBAHVQ010232244.1:0-10162 GCA_036872915.1 Nanipora kamurai
TTTTTCAGTTGACTTCAGCAGTGTAGGTTAATTGTGAATTTATCGTTTTATAATACCCTGAGGATGGTTCTGAAATAGAATTTACCTGATTGTATGGTGGTTTTACCTCATTTTTGTTTAAATTCACAGTTCGGGGTGTTACACCCCACACGCCCCAGGTAGCGACGTCCCTGGTTGCACCGAAAATTCTTACAATTTTTTGCCTTCTCGGTGTTTGTCGTTGGAACGCAGTTTTATATATTCATGTCTTGACAGTAGTTTTGAAGGGCAAGAGATACTTTTCAAGTTATTGCCATAGAAGGTCATCAGATGTTACCACGTTGCTGGATTCGTGTTATCACCACTATTTTCTGAAAATTGTCTCGAGTTCTATGTAGAGCTCTAAAGGTTACAACATCACATAGCTTGAAGATTATTTTTTCATTGATGAAATCATTGGTATAATAAAGGTCGCAATAGTTGCATCCGTTCCGTCGTCTAAGTTAAAATTAAGAATACACAGCTTTTCAGCGAGGACTTTCCCTCCATCCGCATTTTTCATTCCAGATTGGTGCCTCACTGAAAAGACTATACCAACCCATATTTTATCAAAATTCGTGGAAATGCACACGACTTGACAATTCCCTCTTAAATACTAAAATAAGATTAAACTTACTTTACTAAGCCCTCCTTAGTCCTCCCTACTTGTGTAAGAATTCGATTTCATAAATTACAGTTCCTACGGATTATAATGCAACGTGCAACCATTGCCCGCAAGTGTCCTGACTCCATATGCTTATTATCGAAGACGTCTTAATAACTTCACAGGCTAGCAAGACCCTAGGTTGAACGCAAACGTAGGGGTAAACGGAGAATAACATTGAAGGTTTACCTTTTCTCCGGTAAAGCTTCGGATAAGAATGCATTCGGTGGGATTAACTTGATGACTACTGCATGGCCACAAATTCCATGCGTACCAGAAATACACTCTCTTAAAAATTCCTCAACGCAGCAACTGTGAATAGCATGCTGACAATTAAAACACTTAATACTAATTCCATCCTTATACTTCGAACCATCACATGTCTACGCTCTTCGTTAACAACTATTGTCTGCCAAGCGTATTATATTTCTCAGCGAGCCTTTTACTCGGGAAATTGTTTGCTGGGATTTATACTTGTCGAATTACCTGACTATACTTAATGTTGAACACGAACTTAGTTCATGTGGGAGCTTGGTAAATATCAGACGACTGGTGGACGTTCGTCAAGCTCGTTCTCTCAGAAAAACGATTTCTGTGCCCTAGACGGGAATCAAACCCAAAGAATGTTGAAGGTCTTCTCGCGTTGTCTGAAATAAAAGGAGATCCTGTGTTTCACTGGACGCCTGTTTTATTTGTATTGGGATTTTTTTTAGGATATCTTGTTTAGGTCTTTTTTGTTTTGGTTCTATTTCAGGTTATAGGAAAACTTGCAAGTTTCCTGGATCACGTTTTCAGCATTCCTGACCCTTAGTACAGTCGACAAATACTTTTATTTCTGTCGCGTGTCATAAGTTGGGACATCAAAGAAAGAAACACTCAGAAATTTTTAATTACTCCTTGTTAAACAGAGATCAAAGTGTGCCTTCTAACATTCTGTAAGAAGTACCCTTCAATCGCTTCATTTGCTTCTTTCAAAAATAGTATTACGAACTGGTTAAGGTCTCACTGCATTCAAATCAAACCTATAAATAGCTATAATTCCATAGAAATGGGATGCTGCGTAGGCAGTATAAAACAACACAAAAAGTTAAGAGGTTGGTAGACTGCCGAATTTATGATTCGGAATTCTGACGTTTCGAGGTATGGCCCTTCGTCAGAGAGTGAAACGAGTTCTCGAAGAAGGACTTGTTTAGAACTCGTTTCAATCTCTCACAAAGGGCCATAGCTCGAAACGTTAGAATTCCTTATCATAAATTCAGCAGTCTACAAACCATTTAATTTTTTGCATAATTCCCAAGTCTTCTGACCTTTCGATTTCACAGAAATCCTCTGAAATTCTTAATATGTATTCAAAGATCACCTTGGAGATCCTTCATTCTTGTTATTATTTAAATTTTAAAATGGCCCTGTTACTAAATCATCAGTCAGCTTGTCTTTCACCATGGAATCTGCACTGTTTAAAAGTATTTACATTTCATTTTTAAGAGAGATTAACGCGCAACCTGTCTACGCACGAAACGTCAACCAACAGTTTCCGAAACGTCTGAAATGCTGACGGCATTCGTGATTCCAACTTGAAATCATCACGAAATTGTTCAATAAAAATGCTCACATGGATCAACTAAGCCCACCCGTTGTTCTAACAAAATACCAGTTTAATTAATTACTTCGATACCTGAAGTTGCGGTTTATTTCCTGCTGCGAGCCTGCTACCCAAGTTAAACATGTTCTCCATTTCAGGTCACCTTTCTCAAAGACATAACATTTCCGCCGTTGCTGGTGTTTCAGTCATTGAGCTATCGGGCTTCTTTAGTGATCACAATAAAGGATAAAGGATTTAGGTAAGTTCCCTTCCTATAAATAAGTTCTGTACCGGTGAAAAGAAATATTCGTCTATTACGATTTTTTACAGGTTATTATTATCCTTCAATTGCCTTTATATTTCAAGTATCTGAGTGGCAAGGTCAGATGCTTGTGCCCCAAACAAACTGGCTAAAATAATGCTAAGGTGGAGATTCAAGATAACTGCAGAGACACTACTTTTTTATTTTAAAGAACGTTCAAATTGCTTATTGTAATGCTTCAGCTCTTTGTCTATGCATGTCTGTACGAATAGAACGTGGTTGTACTTCTGTGCAATATTTCGTGAATCTTGTTATGCCCAATAATTTTGATTAGCTACGTTACCTGTTTCGTTAGCAGTTTAAATAGTAAACGATATTTATTGAAGTGTGTCTCTCAATTGCTGCTCAACAAGATAAAACAATCGTACTGTTAGGCCTGAGCACAGCTTCGCGCAAAAGGATTTCACGCTGCCCTAACAATGACGACAGGGACGCTAAGAGATGTTACTGAACAGTTCTTGCCGCGAGAAATTTGAGTTTAAAGCGAAATGTCAGTACCAGTCGATGAGAAAACAGCTTGACACCGAGGTTGTCGATGGTTGGGAAAAAACCAAAACATCCAGCTTGTTATGGAAACACCATAGTCTGCGCATACTGCTTCGGTAGAAAGTCGAAGAAACTTACCAGAAAATTGCAACGTTGGCTTTTATTTTTTACGTTGTACATAACACCCTTCCTTAGATAAAACGGAAACACTGAATGCTGGCAAAATTTTGAAAAACTGACATTTCCGATTGGAATGCTCCTTTATCAGTTGAAGGCAATTATGTCCTACACAATCGACGTCTAGAGTTGTGCCACACGAATTGCCGTATTTTCAGCTCATAAAAAGAAAGGATGGTGCATACTATAATCTTACCATGGCTTTTGCCACTGACGGAATTTGTCGAACCGACCTAGTGTTCTGGAAGTTCTTTCTGCTTGGTTTAAATGGCGTACGCAGTCTGCGTGATACTGAAATGAAGTAGATCTTGTGGCCTCTACTTGGAAACTTTGAACGTGGTAACGCTTGCACGATCGACGAAAGTGTTTGGCGCGTATCAGTTCATATGGAAGAAGGCTTCGTCAGTGACTTCCATCGTTCCTCGATTTTACTCTTTTCACGATCTGTCGATAGGAACTGATAATTAGATTAGCGTGTTTGACTGCGCCATCTATCCATTATGATGATAAACTCGTCATAAAAACAAATTATTTACACCTCTAAATTGCCCAGACGACCGTCGTCAGTCTAGCACACGTTTTCTCATCGCTTCTAAAACACAGTTTAAAACGCAATCAACTTTAATGGACCTGCGCAGTTTCTCTCAACCAGGGGCAAAGTCTTTGCGCATCCAGTTTTGACTGCTCGACGACCATTCATCAGGACAACCTGGAATAGATATCGAGACGATAAGGAAGCGGTGCTTTCGTCAGGTAAAAGCCCCAACGCTTTCATCACTCACCCGGCGGTGGGATGGTGGGTTGGTGTATTCTCGTTAAATCAACGTGAAGTAAGGAAGAGTCAACGCGAGCGCAGTCTTGAAGCTACGTGTGGACCACTTTCTGGCACTTGTGGAAGAGGTCAATATCTATAGTAATACACAAACTGATCTTGATTTACTAGCCAAATTCAACGACCAAAGTACATTAAGGAAAATTGAAAACCTATTTCCTTAACTTCTTGGAGCCCGATTCAGTCACCAGTGACTGATGTCGACTTTTCTCTTTTACTCTAATGCCAAACGATTTTACTCGTCAAAGGGAAAACCCTCTGTCATCGAGGAGTTATTCCACACTCAGCGGTTTTATAAGAACCTTAAATTGTTGAGCTGATGCCCAGGCTGGACAGAATATTGTAATTTTTCTCGCGATTTGAGCCTGAAATCATTGACGAGATGTTGTTAATGTGCACAGTATTTTAAAAAGATAAATAATAGATGTATGCGTTGCTCTTAGAAAATTACGTCGCACGTGTCACTTGTATATTTGTCCGCCATATGTACTGTAGCATTTTGGACTGTACTGAGGTGTACTGTAGATTTACCTTAAGTAATTATTACTTAAACACTGAGCAGAAAGTCTGCTCATGTGGGAGCTTGGTAAATATCAGAACCACTCGAGGACGTTCGTCAAGCTGAGTTCGTCAGTGAGGCTCAATGGTTAGACCGTCTCACCGGTCATCAGAAGGTTGTAGGTTCGATTCCCGTCTAGGGCTCAGAAATCGTTTTTCTGAGTAAACGAGCTTGACGAACGTCCTCTAGTCGTTCTTAAGTAATTGCTAAAATTTATTTTACGTTTACTTCGACTGTTTAGAGCTCATTCAAAAAGCAAGTGGACAAAATAAGTTCTTTACTAAATCTCACCCTGAGTATGTTCTAAGTATTTTCTTCAATTACTTCGACTTGAACTACTTATTCAATTACTTCGAGGAGAGCTTGAAATTTTTATTTCTGGTTTATCCATTATTTCAACTTAGACTGCGTATCGGATGAGATAAGCACGCCATGCATGAATAGTTAGTTCCATTATGTTTTAACTTATGGATTCTTCATTGTTTGAGCCGTTGTACAGCTGCATTAAGGCCCAGCAAAAAACACGGAAAACAGCCATAATACCCCATGAAGTTTAAAACATATTTATTACTAACGTTTCGTTGCGATAATATGTTACAATCTGATAACTCATGTTATGTTATTATGGCTGGTATTATGGCTGTTTATCGTTTTTTTGCTGGGCCTTAATTTTTATTATGGCTACTATTTCCTTCTGTTTTGTCAGTTGCTACAGTTTATACCTTACTACTTCTCAATGACAATGTGTAACTTTTGTCAAAAAAGTCTAAACTTTACTAGAAGTTTTCAATGTTTTACTGCAGCTTAACTTTTTTCATTCGATATATCTGCCCGTGTGCCAGGGACGTCCTCACTACAACGGCTATGAAATTGCTGGAAACATATCATTAGGCGCATACTGACCTAGCTATAGGAAAAACCTGAAGTTCACGTCTTCGCTACATTGTGGCATCAATATCTCAAATTTTTTCCGCCCTGTTGTTCGATTCTTGGATCTTCGATGTATCTCTGGACGTTTCCCCATTAACGTTCAATTATTTTTGTAGTCGATGCCGGTTTTTTTATACAAGGTGGCTAGGCAGTGATAAGCTCTCTACCGACGTATTATACATGTAGATGTTGATCTGGAAAAATTGTACAGGAAAATTGCGGTAGACCTTGTCCGTATCTTCTTCTCTGTGTTATAATTACGACCAGATTGTCTTATTGACCAAACGTCCTCACTCATAACTGCAGATGATTATGATATTTGTGGTAGTAGGACTATATTTTCCTTTCTTCGAATAAACTATATTTTCCTTTCTTCCTGCGCTTCTTCGAATAAACCGCAAACAAGCTGCCGCTCCTCTCTACAGTGTAACGACGGTGGTGGGATTCAGGGAATTCAAGTCCTTTCTTTATTAACAAATGACCCGTATTTAGGGTCTCTTTTCCTCCATACGATGAAATAAATACTGACAAAACAACGGAATACTTCTTGTTACTTGATCTTCTTCATAATCCCGGAAAGGAGAGTCTCTAATCTCTCGAAGAGGACTCGCAAGGTCTGTTGTGTTAATCTTAATTTGCCATGTGGCCCTTATTGGGGCACTCTAATCCCGCCAGGATTGTTTCGCTGGACTTCGCCTGGATCAGTCAACTTCGACCACCTCACATATCTAATAAATGTTTTATACGTAACGATTATTGGGCTTGGAAACAATCTGTGACGTCACTGAAGTCGGTGGTAGGACTTCAGTATTGAGGAACCGTTTGAAAGAGCTCATGAACAATGGAATATAACAAATTACTTAACAAAACGAATAACTGAAGTTCTCTGTTCATTTATTTTCATTTTTTATTTTGTTTCCATATATTTACCAATTTCAAATTGTTTATCGCATTTCGTGTGAGTGCAATTTGAGTTACATCGGGAAAATTGGATGAAATTTATCGACCTGTCTGGAGAAACACAAGACCTGTTGTTCCAAGGTTCAGATTTAAAGATCATCGGTAGCTAACATTGTGGGAAATGGACCACAAAATCTAGTGGGATGGGTCATCCCTTATTGCCAGTGAAAACCAATACCTCACCGGCTCGAGACGTGTAAGGAAATCGATTGAGATCGCCTGCAACAGATTCCGCATTAGAAGGAGGAAGGACACCCCTTTAACAGCATTTGATCGGCTTTTTGCACAACACGTTAACAAACATTGCCGTTCTTGTGCATTTTTGTTATTTATATCTTCGCTTACGTGAGATTTTCCGTTGCTTTAGCCGTTGTCGCGGCGTAAGCCAACGTAACGTTTGATGTTCTGATGAAGTCCCGAGTCAACGGCACAAAAGCTTCGCCGTCAATAAATTAACCTAGTGTATGCCACAAATAGACATAATAATTGGATTAGTTTCAATTTTTCGCAATGAAACCTCGTAAAATTTTACGTATTGTTTAAAAACTGAACACCAGTGTTTTATCAAATTTAAAAGTTCGAACGCGCAACGCGAAAATTTCTGGACTTACTAAAACACGTGCCGTGAGTGTTTAAAACAGCTTCAAAAGTGACACCGCTTGTGGGCTGCACTTCTACCGTTACTGGTTGATTTATCAATGTTTTTAAAATAGCAAAGCTTTATTCTAATTAGGATGACAATTTTTTATAAAATCTCATGTTAGTAATCATTGTATAAAACGTTCATCTTAATTACCAATTCAGTTCAATACAAATTCACACTTGCAAGTCACCAATCCATTGCGTGAGTCATTAACTCCATGTTTTTCCTGAAAATGAATTCAACTTTATCCTCTGGTTTTTTAAAATAACAATGCTTTATGCTATAAAGATGACAGATTTATTGCGTATAAAATCCCTTTTACGGGATCAAATGCGTGATCAAATACGTGCACCCTACTGGACAATATACCAATTAAATATTGATAAGTTTTCGAAATATGGTTAAGATCTGATCCTCCATTTCTTAGAAGCACTGTTGTATTGGCCATTATTTAACTTCTTAAAAAAGTGCTCTTGCGATTGTTAAAATCTTCTATTAAATTATTTGATAATTAAAGCGTGACAAACTGCGTCTAACATTCCACTGTTTTTTTTTCCCTTTGTTATACAGAGGTCTGAGCTGAAGTTATAACACGTCATCTGAAACACACCGGAATGATGCTCCCGGTCAAACTATGTCTGGTTACCTTGGGAATTCTTTTCCAAACAGGTAAATAACAAACCTGTTTGCTTTTAGTAAATCTAGCATGAAATCCGTCCACATACAAGTGAAGCTTATACCCACAGATTTCCGGGTCATCGGAAATTATAGGTTTGTCTGAGAAATCCTTCGTGATTGCATATTATTTATCATGTTCATGGGATTCTCTTTTTTTGAAAGTGTAACTCCGAGGATACACAATTGTTTGCAATATTATGAATGGCAAAATTGTGTTGAATTTAATCACAACTCAGGATAGTTGGTGAATACACCACGGATATTATCTAATGCCGAGCTTTTGATTTGTTTACTTGGGCCTTCATATGAGCAAATCCCAGCGGCTGGTGGCTCATCTCGAGTAAACGTAACATCTTGAATAATTCGCTTAAGAAGATAAGTAGTAGTGCCCTTGTCTGTAATTCTAATTGAAAAATTTACCACTGTTGACCGAAGAGAGCCGACCATGCCCCTTGTAGTTGTAGTGGCCTTGTAGTGAAGCTTCCTGTGAAGCCAAAAATTGATTGGGAATTTTTACTAAGCTCAACATCTAATAACATGCAGGGTAAATGTACAAAACCATTTGTTGTTACTACAAAAATTACTATGCAAATCTTCAAATAATTAATCGTGTTGAATTTAATAGCTTAATGCTAAAGTGTTCCCGCTTCTTGCTATTTGGGCTGGATTAAGCCTGCGATATGCAGAAAAACACCAAACTCCAGATGGGAAGTAAAGTTCCTTTATTTATACTGGATTACCCTATCCGCTAAACACCGCTGTTATCTGTCACACCGCTTGCTAGAGGTCCAGTAAGGGCCATCTCTCATGAGTCCACTGTTACTACTGCAGGAGGAAACCGGAGTACCCGGGAAAAACCTGCAATGTTTGATAGAGTCCAACTGGACAACACTCTTGTCCCATGTGACCAAGGTAACTTTAATCAGACAACCGCAATGATCCAAAATCAAACCCAAGTCACAGAGGTGAGAGAGACGTGCACTACCGCTGTGCCACCAACACCCCCATTGAACCTTAACTCCTTCACTGCCACATCTCACCCTTTAACGAGTAAAATCGTTTGGCGTTAGCTAGAGTAAAATAATAAAAGAACCCCCGTGGTAGGGAGGAGGACTTTTATGAAACCTGGACGAGTTAGACAGCCATGACTTGCTGGACTTCAATCAGTTACATGCCTTTACATATCCAGTAAGGCAAAGTTATTTATGTTCGTGTACTGCTGCAGTATGTAGCTGCAATGTCTCACATAAATAGCATAAATAGTCTGATTGGAGATTAATCAACATCTAAAGGAAAGCATCTGGTAGAGTGTGCTGTTAGCTAACGTGAGCGAGGGAAGGCCCTTCTTCGGAGTGAGTACTCCGGCGAAGAGCCGTCGCTCGAAACGTCAACTTTTCTAAATAATTTCCCAACCCTTTTGAGTTTTGGCTTAAGGTATAAAAGCCTTGTATGGGACTTCGAGCCGTGTTGTATTTACACCACCCTGCGAAGAATCCAATAAATAAGTTGTTACTAACTGACTCGTATTAGGCTTAAATGCCGTAAGTAACCTTTCTCTCCCATCTCAGTCAAGTGGCGTAATATGGTTGGAGTCAAAATGGTAAGGAACCGCAAAAATCTAGAATTGAAAACTCTGACGTTTTGATTACCGGCCCGAAGAAGGATCTTCACTCAAAATGTTAGTATTTTTATTACACCTTTCAACCGTTCCTAAATCCTTTTGGCTTCCTACAAGTCGTTTAACACTGCCCCGCGCAGCGTTTTTCTTATCATGATTTTTAAATTTATTTGTAAATCATTTTAAATCAATAACTTAAGTAGAAAAATGAACTCGGGTAGAGAATAATCATGTTAGATGTTACTTCGTCTACTTAAGCTATTTAAAATCAGATAGGATTTAAATGTCCCGATATGGAGGAAACTAAGACACGTTTCGAAATATCAAGAGCCCAAGTGACATCATTTCGCGACCAGCTCCCAATTTGATCTGTAGCTCAGTTGGTAGAGCGTCGGACTAGTAAAAACTGAAGGTCGCGGGTTCGAATCCCTGCCGGACCAAGCAGAGTTTTCTTTACCTCTCCGGTATGGTTCATCACTCGGAGTAACATCTAACATGATCATTTTGAATCAGTTCTTCGTTAGGCCATCGCTTTTCTATTAGTCATATTTCCTGAGAATTTAAATGCAGTTCAAGCAATCTGTTTTTGTCAAATTTCATTCTTCTAATGATGTTTGTGCTACTCCGAGTGACGAACCATACCAGACAAGTAGAGAAAACTCTACTTGGCCCGGCAGGGATTCGAACCCGCGA
>JBAHVQ010232255.1:0-10159 GCA_036872915.1 Nanipora kamurai
ATATTATGATTTCATTCATGTTTTACTTACTGTGATGGCTTTTGTCAAAATATTATGCTGGGCATTGATATTTATACTAACATTACGATTCCCACCTGGTCAATCGATTGCTGATATATATGTACATATACATACATATATATATATATACATATACATATACATATATATATAGATATATACATATACATATATATATATATATACTCAAACATTAAGTATAGCATAAAATGGAAAATAATTAAACACTGTAAGGCTTATTCCTGCAGCTTGAAAAAATGTAATCTATGTTTGCACGAAAAGTTCATGATAATATGTCATCCACAACTAGCCACGCTTAATTCTACAAATGAACTTGTCACAACTTGCAGACACAGGAAGAAATATTTATTATGCCGCTAATTTATGGTAGCATCTGTATGACGTAATCAGCGCATATCAGGTTTCATAGGAATCTACAACTTATTATCACCTAATGAGTGTGGCAAGCTCTGCTCCTCATACGAAACAAATTTGTAGTGATAAGAAATAAATGAAGTAACTCAAGACTGCTTCTGGTTGTTTGTATGTCACTCTACTTTGGTATCGAGCACTTCCTTCAGATGGTTTTGTTTTGAACAACTATCTATATATATGTATATATATACATATACAAAATATATATATACAAAATAAATATATATATACAAAAATATAATATATAATATATACATATATATTTATGTGAGTTGAAGATTTGTAATCCAGGCATGTTTATGTTTACAGTAATGTTCTCTGGATTGTGGTTTTTCTAGTACGAGCTTTCAACTTGGTGCTTCAAGTCTTTGTCAGGTTGTGTGGGATTGTTCCGGGTGAGATGTTTTTATAGGTGTTTGATTGCGTTGGAGTAGTGAGTGTCTGGTTGGTTGGTTGG
This sequence comes from Nanipora kamurai, assembly GCA_036872915.1. NCBI lineage: Eukaryota > Metazoa > Cnidaria > Anthozoa > Scleralcyonacea > Helioporidae > Nanipora > Nanipora kamurai. The sequence goes on from JBAHVQ010232255.1 coordinate 914, forward strand.
TCCGGTCACTGATTGGTTGGTTTTGGAGGGCATTGATTGGTTGGTTTTGTTTGGTGTTCCTATTGGTGGCTTTTGATCCTCTGGAGATGTTTTGGAGTTGTTGAAGTTGTTGTTATGCTGCGGGGATGTTGATGTGTCTGTTAATTGTGAGGTTCTCTAGCCTGTGCCATACTTCTTTGAATTCACATGCATGTGTCGTGTCCACATGGTTGAGAATTGTTGTTTTTGTCCAGTCAAATCTGTGGTCATTGTTGGTGGCATGGATTGCCAGTAGGGATTGTGGATCTTGTTGTTTGATAGCGTTCTTGTACCCAAAGGTTTGAACCTTAGCGACTTCTTTTAGTAATGTAATTCTTAATTTTAATTTATAATTAGTGCTATGTATATAAGGAGCTTCTTCTATCTTGTATTTGCGATTCTTGACAAAGGGGCAGTGCCCTGAAAGTTTGAAATAAAGTTTTTAAAGTTTTATTCTTGATGTTTTAAAACTTGGAGGTTGGAGGTTCTTGATAAATTATATATATGTAAACATTTTGCTTTACAAAACACAAAGGGCGCTCAATACCAAACAGATAGAGCAAATAGTATTATGTCACTTACCTCAAAAAGTCACTAGAGCATGTTTCATCTTCTGAAAGAATCTGTCACCCGAAGATTCTTTCAAAAGATGAAACAGGCCGTAGTGACTTTTTGAGGTAAGTGTCACAATATATATATATATATCTATATATATATACGATTACTATACAGCACAAACAAATGACCCAAACAATAGAAAAATCATAAGGATTAATAATGGAGTGAATACCTTCTTAAGGTACCACTATAGTGAAAGATTTGCTTTGTTTTATGATTTTGAAATTACTGAAATCATTTTTGAAACATGAAAGAATGGCACTCTTAGGCTGTTCATATCTCATCTAGTTCCAGAGATATGCACTAAGTTTTTGAGATATGGAAATTAGGTACCTTATGGCATCATTTACTCCACAACAACAAATTAAATGTCACAAAATTATGGGAGATATTTTAAACTAAGAAGTGGAAAGCATTTAAACTCACGATATGTTGTGTATTTAAAAATGCATTCCTTTGTAAACATTCAATTGTTGCCAGAGTAACTTTTAAATTAAATCCCCACTTCTGTTTTATTTCAAAATTAGTTAAGATTATATATTCATATCTTTGAATTTCAATACCTAAATATGAGCAAATGTGCCTAAACATGTATCATAGTAAACATTGTTTGGCAATGGAATAGTAGCAAATTTTATGGTTGATAATTTAGGGATTTTATAACCAAATGGGGCTGGAGGTACCAAATAAAGAAGCAAATGTGTTTCAGTGCTCAAAATTAATGGTTGTCCACCTGTCCGAAACAGGTAAAAATCACCAAAAATGAGTAGCTTTTTTTTTCTCTACTTGTCCTCTGGACAAGTTAATGACAAGTAAACATATCTCTGCCCATGACACTATTATGGTTTTATGTCACTAGAAAGTACTAAAAGTGCCAAATTATAGGAAGAAATCCAGGGGAAGGAAGTTTTGAAAACAAATGCAAAAGATACTTGGTGCTAGATGGTAAAAGTCTGGATTCCATTTGTCATGACATGCATTGTAGGATGCAAAAGGGTATCTTGTAGTCTGCTTGCTGGTCTTGTGAAAGACCAGACCCAAATTAAAGTTAATTTCAAGAACTAAAATTTAAAACAAATATCTAAGGTATATCATCTTTTTAATATATTTTTGAAGGGGGCAGGAAATTCCAGTTTTGGTGCTCATGTATATGAATGATAGAGTAGAATTATTAAACCCTCTAATCTGGATATACCACTGGTCTACTTTCACTACGCAAGCCCAAGTTGTAACTTGGAGTAACAGTATTCTTTCTCTGAAGGCTATTATACCATACAAAACGCTAACAATTTCAGTATCAAAGAGCAGGTCTTATTGGTCTGCCCAGCCAAAAAGAAGTGCTAACAAAAAAATAATTAGATGGGCAACCCCTCTCCAAAGAAAGCAATGAAATCCTAAAAATCACATTTTGAAGAACAGTGGTGCTAAAGATGCTGGACAAGCCTTAGATTTGTGCTGAAATCCAAGTCAGAGCTGGTCAGACACAACCAGGGCCTGACAATGAAGGGAGAACCCTGAAGGTCACCAGTGAAAAATCTCCAAGTGTATCATTGAACTAGAAATCAAGGCTACTAGATCAGAACACAATTACAATAATTTGGTTGGCAAAAATAGACCCATTTTGTTTTAGAAACTTCGATAACATACTTGGGGGATTGTAGTTAGAGATGTGGTCTTCACAACAAACCTTTCAAGGACCTAGCAGTTTACAATCACCTTCAAGAAATTATTCCTCATTGTTGCATAACATCTATAGTTAGGGATTACACTGTAGTAGTTTCATCAAATGGTAAAAAACGAATTGTGAAAAAAGTTCTAAAAAATTTCTACAGTCCATTTCCTACACAAGTAGTCAGCTGACCCGAAGTATTATTTATAAGCATTTAGTTTAGTAAAACTAAACCAGTTTCAAAGGTCAATAATATTCGACCTCTAGTAGTAGTCATTTTCGTAAAGTCGCTGAAATCGATATATTTCTTCCCTTAAATAAGTTCTTCTTCATTCACACCAATTTATTTAAGCAAACTAACATTGAAATCAGGAAATATGGGTTTTTTCTTTGTATATAGATTTATTCATATAATTTATCGATCTCCCAATGTTTTTATTTTCCAAGAGAAAGCTTAGATTACTTTTTTGAGTAAAAAACTTTTGCAGAGCCACAAATCATACAGCTACAATCATATTTTTCACTGCTTAAAACCAATTTGGATAGAAAACATACTCACCTTCACTATCCTCGCCTTCGGGGACAATGTTACCCTTGTCCCTTGGTGCATCGTCTGCCATCTTTTAATCTGTTTGTTTCTCTCCCGGCTCCAACACAGCTGGGCTCAAGTCTGAACAGCGATTGTCGACTGATACCGAAGGCTTTGCGACCAGTAATGTCCGGAAAATTCCGAGAAATATGCTCCAAGTATGCATTCGCTTGCAAGAGCTTTCCTTACAGAAGGAAATTTTGACCTTGGAAGGAAAAATGAAAGGAAATAAATTTTACAAAAGAATGGCGAGAAAGTTTGATCTTAGAGAAGGAAATTGAAAGGAAATTTGGAGATTCTTATAATCTTTAATAATAATAAAAAAAATTATCCACCTGCTTTAAATTTATGAAACGTAGGATCACTTAAATCTGATTGACGACAAACTGAAAATACAGTAAGTAACGACTATAACTTTTCAGCTTCTGTTTTCCGCAACTTCCACGCGCGAAGTGTTTCGAGTTTAGAACTCTTGAGTCTCGATTGTGCATGTTCGTTCTTTGATAGATTTCAAATAAGGTTTCTGATGCTTGGTTACGGATGATTATTCGGCCTCATATATATTCGCGTTCGAATTGGAAGTGCTAGCGTGAGTGCACAACCTCCGAAGAAACGAAAGCGACCAACAATTGTTGACGGAGAAACTTTTTATAAGCTGGCTTACCAAAAATGTTGGGACCGATAAAAAGTCTCGTCACCCAAGGTACCAGGCTAGGCTGACCATAGAGATCATATACAACTAGTGGGGCATGGGGGCCAAAAATTGATCACAAATTAAACACCGCCATTTTGATTAAATTGGAGGGCAATTTGGTTGTCTCCAGGCCCTTTACTGCTGTTCGAGAGTTCACGTTCGAGAGTTTAGCCTTGATCATCGTTCACCAATTTACTTAAAAATATCATTCAATTTGTTAAAAAACGTCAGATTCGCGGCAATTAAGAAAGGTTGACGTATTGAAAAGAAAATCTCGCTTTTTGCCTCAATTGTTTTGTATTCTTCAGTTTGTTGAAAAATGAAAAAAAGGCAACGGACAGAAGTGTGATGGTTTGCCCCCCCAGTTTATCCAAGATGGCGGCCTTTCAATTTGTTATGTGTTTCCTCCACAGAGGCTTCTGTGGATTACTTCTGTGTGGATTACGGGAAGAGACTAAGCGATAAGAGAAGCCTCTGCCAAGTAACGTGCGGTTCTTAGGTGCAATCTGCGGTTCTCGATGATGACGGAAAGCGACAGAAGTTTGAAATGCTCATTTAGCCCGATATTTTGCACGAAGAAATTGACATTTCCGCCACTTTTGTAGCATTTGAAGCAAATGATTTCAGTGTGTTAACAGGCGTTTTGGAAAGGTCTAGTTAATATGCAAAACAGCTACAGTCCGGTAACATGAGTTTGGGTCTCCATGTTGACATTCTAAGTCCGGTCCAGTCCATCACGGATTTTGGGCGCCATAATCCTGCTCCCGAATTTTCAATTCAAAATACATTGAAAACAGAAGCCTCTGCGGACAAGAGAGGTTAACTGCGGTTAAGGGACATTTGGGTACTATGCCCTTATTAGTTAATATATGATCTCCATGAGACTGACAATGACAATCTAGTTCCCAGATCCCGGATTCCTCAGGCTACGTGACGAATGCTGTGCACTTCCCAGAGTATAGAAAATTTGGTTATTTGATTGATATCTGCAAGGAAAATTAGAAGGAAATCAGCCTATTTTTGAGAAAAAATTTACCAAAAAAAATAAAGTCAGCCAACAATCGTAAAAGGAAATTTCACTTACAATTTGCGGAAGCACTGATTGCAAGGCCATAATAATGACATAATAATAACATGAGACTGCGATGAATTTCCTGTATACATGCAACTGTTGAACAAGCAGCGATGTGAATTTAAAGCAAATAATGATGATTTGTTAGTTATAAAGCTGCATAAGTAGAGTTTCGATTTTAGCGGGTCTGTCGTCTATGGGTGCATAAGCACCATAGGCAGCCCAATAAATGAAGTAGCTAGAGGTCGACGTTTTCAGCTTGTTTACCGGTAGCGACAAATAGGGATATTGAAACCTATTTCCAGTCCTCGAGTTCGCACACTAGCCTTAACGTATCTAATACCGTAATCATCCAAAGGTTAGCAACTAAATTCACAGTTGGCAAACACTCGAAGAAATACCTCTTCTATTCAAATAACACAAAAATAATAAACAAAAATAGAATAACTGTCATTTTACTAACCTGTCACTAACTGCTGTTATAAAAACACTTCGGCAATATGGTGTATTAGGCGGCCTGTGCAAAGTGTGCTTTGTAGACATGTGTATGGCGATCACTGAGTATGTCTAAATATGATTGTGTATTTGATATTAAAGTTATAAAATGAAGATGTTTCTGATTGATATACACTAAAAGTAAAACCAAAAATTACTGATAATTTACAGCATTTCGCCGAGTTTTTTTGGCTGTGACGATGCGGGATGCTTTCATGCTGTTACTGGTCATTTATTTAAATGCAAAAGAAATCGCCCATCGAAAATTACGATGATGTATAACAAAGGCTTGTTGAGACATAAGGTCTTCTCAAATGTTTAGCATATTACATTGGAAACCTATAAAAAAATGCTGGATGAAAGCACTACGAGGATTATTTAGGACACTGTTCATGGAAATATGAAAATATATAAACTAGGTTTCGTCTATATTTATATGGCAAACAGGATTGTTGTTAGAAGAAGACCCCTGTACTTTCAAGTAAATATTGTGCAACATACCACATATACCAGACAACAATGATCAAAACGAATGCTATTACATTTAACTCATTATTGTCCGAGAAAACTGAAAAAATTAGTCAAAAACGTTTGCTGAACTTCATAGTATAGTTTACTGCTGCGCAACGAACCATGAGGTATTACGCGGACGAAAAACCACTTTTCTGACTTAATTGTTGATACATAATAGTTCGTTGATAGTTTGCGAAGTGTTTAGACCAGAGTAATGATAAGGAAACTCAAACGGACACAAATATTTATCTTAATGCTGAACACGAACTCAGTTCATGTGAGAGCTTGGTAAATCTCAGGCGACTAATGGACGTTCGTCAAACTCATTATCTCAGAAAAACGATTTCTGAGCCCTAGACGAGAATCGAACCCGCAAACTTCTGATGGCCGGTGAGACGCTCTAACCATTGAGCTACCACGGCTCAGATGGTGAGCTAGGGTGCAGGTTCGTCATATGTACTGCCAAAGCGGAAGTCACGATATGGTAATAATGATGGAAATGTACTTAATGTCGAACACGAACTTGGTTCATGTGGGAGCTTGGTAAATCTCAGACGACTAGTGGACGTTCGTCAAGCTCGTTCTCTCAGAAAAACGATTTCTGAGCCCTAGACAAGAATCGAACCCGCACCCTCTGATGACCGGTGAGACGCTCTAACCATTGAGCTACCACGGCTCAAATGGTGAGCTAGGGTGCAGGTAAAATTAAATAGTCGCGAAATCTAATCACTAAGCCACGAATCACGCACCCAATAGTAAGCAAATCACCCATCACGCCAGAGCCTAAATTCGCAAATCACGGTTCGAATATTCCGGTCCATCCACGTTTCACAGTTTCATTTTTGCAGGAATCACGCTATAAAACGGAGTCAAAGGTCAAAAATCTACCCGTGCTCTTTATATGCACTTTGTACGTTTACTTTCAGGAAAAAACAGCTTTTAGTTATATTATTACCCTAACTACAATTAATGTAGGATCGTCTTTCATTCTGCGCATGAGCGGTACACTATGTCATATCATTTAGGATTTCGCTGCAAGTTTATTATTTGACTTTTTTTTTCATCGTCCTTTTTTCCCCTTCTTTTTAAAATAGAATTGTTTGGAATTTTTTCTATTTACAATTTGTCTTTAAGTATTTTCATAGTTATCAAGGTATAGATCTTGGTTTATAACTTTATTACCAGATGTTCATTTGTGTATGTTGCTAGTACATCTTTGTGTGACCATATTGTGGCGAGGTTTATTAGTTTATTGAGTTGATTGAAATTCTTTTGCGTATCTTCTTTCTGAGGTCATTGACTAGCGTCGGTTTGACGGTTTCTCCTAGAAGATGTTTCCGTCGTGTGTCACATATGAGTTCAATGGTGAGATGCATCAGGTATCTCATCAGCGTTTTTTTGCTGGAGTTGATTCATGAGGTTGATTTTGGAACACTATATGCGTGAGCGATGCAAGTGGTATTTGGAAGCGGAGATTTGTTCGTAGTGTTACGTACAGGTTCCATAGCAGTGTTACGTACAGCTTCAGGAACGTATTTTGGGTTGCCTGGAGTTTATTGTTATTTCGTAAGAACTGCCATTCGAGATTAATATTGAGCTTAGTGTCGGTCCTGTATGCAGTACTGTACCCAAGTGATCCATGGTTGATTGCTGCATAGACTTGTTGCTGATTTGTTTGATCCATTTTGTCTTCATGGAATAGTTTTAATTTCTATGTCTGGGATGGCTAGGCCTCCGTTGGTGGTGGGTAAACGCATTGTCATTCGTCTTATACGTTCTGTTGATCCGTTCCAGAGGAAGTCGAAGATAATTTTGTTTGTAGCCGTTATGACTTGATGTAGGGACACTGAAGATAGTGGCAAAGAAGATCATGTTGGCTAGACCAAAGGTTTTGATTAGGAAAGCTTTTCCCTGTAATGAGAAGGATCTGGTTTTGCAGAAATGGAGACGTTAGCGGAGTTTGGAGATTGGTCTTTTTCAGATTTGTTGTTGGATGTTTGGGCCCATTTGCTTTCCTAGTATCGTCAGATTTCCTGTTTTCCATGTGATTGGGATCAGTCCGCGAGCAGCTTCTTATCGTCCAATGTATGTTCCTTCAGTTTTTCCGCAATGGAGCTTACTGTTGGAACTAGCTTCATATCCCGTAATGGTGTCGAAGGGTATTGAACAGAAGTATCATCCAGAAGGGTTAGAGTGCCGTCGTATGCTTATTGGGAGATTTTGTTTTCCCAACCATTTCCTCCATGGACGGGTATTCTCTGATGTGTTTGTTGGCTCCGATGGTTTCTAATATTTCGCCAGAACGTAAATTAAAGGTGAAAGGGAACATACTTGGCGTAGGCCTCGTTATAGTTCCACTTCGTCTGCGAGCCATTATTTATGATGTTACAACGAGCTCCTGCGTCTTTTGAATCCATCGAATGAAGGACAGTCCAAAGTTCATCTGTTTGGGCATTTTATGTAAACAGGTGCGGTTGACGATGTCAAAAGCTTTTTTTTGGTCTAAGCTGTTTAAGATTAGGTTGTCTTTGTGTGATGGATAGTATTGCGGACCCCAAAGATATTGTCGAAGATGGTGTGTCCCGGTGCGCTACAGGTTTGGTCGTGATGGATTACATTCGGTAAAACTTTCTTGAGTCTGGTTGCGAGGACCATGGCTGCCATTTTATAATTACTGTTCAGGAGGGAGATGGGACACAAGTTTTTGAGAATGTATTTGTCGTTCTTTTTGTAGAATAGTAGAAGTAGAGCTTGTTGTTGGTTGGTTGTCATTTTACTTGTTTCGAAGGTATGGTTGAATAGTTCGTTAAGTGATTGTTCAGGTATTTCCCAGTGTGGTTTACGAGATTCAGTCGGTATTCCGTCCGGTTCAGGTTATTTGCTGTTTAGCATTTCTTTTGCAACATTGGTTGATTCGGGGACGGAGATGGGTTTTTCGTATGAGAGTTTGTCTTTTTCGGTCTAGGAACCATTGTTGGTCTTCAGCGTTCAAGCCTTCTTCTGCGTACAGTTCTTGATAGAAGCGTCGCGTTTCTTCAACTATCTCTAGGTTTGAGGAAGCGATGCCAGTTTGGGTTTCGATTTTGTGAATTGAGTTTGTTGATTGTTTGGGTTATTTTAAGTTTAGGAAATATTTCGTTGGTTGCTCGCCTTGTTCTATCCATCTCGTTTTGCGGCGGATTTGTGATCCAATGTATTTTTTAAGTCTATCTGTTCGTTGAGAGATTGTTGTTTTCGACGTATCAGTTCAGGATAGGGGTGTGTAGTTTGTTGCAGACGGTTTATTTCTTGTGTAAGTCGATTTCCTTTTTTGTCTCATACTTTTGGTTCTTCTGGCTGAGAGTTTGATGGTAATGTGTTTGTTTTGTCAGTGTCCGACCATTCTACAAGTCGTTGAAGCTTTGTTGTTTGTGGGGTCCTGAGTACTTGCTATAGGTCCTGAGTACTTGCTATTGAAATATCGGAGACTTTTGCGCATTTTCGTCCTTATGGACAACTGGGGAAAACCATTTTGCAAATATTTGGCAAGCCAGCCAAAGTATGTTAACTGTTACTGACGTGATTGAAGAGCCTCAGTT
>JBAHVQ010232276.1:0-10158 GCA_036872915.1 Nanipora kamurai
TTGTTTGGTGTACATTCCTAATGAGTTTTGGGAATGGAGAAAAGTAGACGATATGTAAAACATATTTAAGAAACGAACAGAAGAGAGATGATAAACCCCCAAATGAATTAACGTCTCATTGAATATGCATGTTTTTATATAATTTGGTTTTTGATTTGCTCGTTGATGCTTTAAAAAGACGTTTAGTCGTCCAGCTTCGAGTAAGCGGGAAAAGGCAAATTCTGGGAATTCAGAATTGTTTTGAATTAGCCAATTGGATGGCCTGTATTCTAGCCCCTGATCGCTGCAGCGATCAGATCTCCCCACAGATCGATCAAAAATCGAGAGAGCCAATCAGATGGCTGGATTTGCCCATAAAGTGAGCAAAACTCATGCGAAAACCGCTTTTCTGCGCGATCATGTTCGCAAGCCTTGCTGCTTGCAGCAGGATGGAATGCGCAGCTGGACTGTCAAACAAATACACTGAGCGACGTTTTGTAACTGGACTGAGTCTTGTTCAATCTTAAAATAATTTTCATATTTCATAACAATTGTTACCTTAGTCACGTGATCGCTCTGATCACCCCTAGATCCGCCAACCAAGCGGTCTAAGACGCCAGATTTAAGGGACCTAAGGTTTCTGGTTCACGATTGTGATCGTGTGTTCGAATCCCAAACCTGACAAAGTCTTTTTTAAAGGATTTTTGGTTCGTTTTGGGCGAAATGCATGTCTATGGATGTTTTTCTGTAGGTTTGATATAGAGTAATGGATGTAAGTCTCAATAGTTGTTGGTTTAATGCGTACCAAAAAGCTATGAAAGCGTATTTCAATCACTCGAATAAAATGGGTGGTTTGAATGAATTTGATTATTTTGAATAGGGCTGAATCATGTCTACGTACGGGGATCATTTGTTTTATCCGACACAAATCTGTGGTTCGAGAGCAATACATGGATGCCATTGTAAAGGTACAGTCCGAAGTGATAGACTATCAAACTTGTGAAAGTGTTTGGAACACAAAACGTAATCCAATGAAACAATATGGTGAGAAAAATAATTATTATTATAAATATAAGACAAATGATAAGTATTGAATTATATTTCCATCTTGTATTCCCACATGTATGATTGAAGTCAGTAGTGGGCTACTACAGAGATGCAACACAAATAAATTGTGTTTCAAACTCTGCAGTTGTTGACTATCTGACCTCTATATCTTCGTTGCTGCTTTTTTTTAGATTATATTGAAGATAGTGTTTGACAACTACTGAGTTACAGTATTAATACATAATGTATTGTTGTTCCAGTTTATCACTGTTGCTGTTCATGAAATCGATATTTTGCACGAGGCAAGTTACCTATGGTTATGTAAAAAAAACCCTATGAGAAACTAACCTCGGTAAAATATTATTTTTGATTATCCTCTATGAGTGAGTTACAGTATAGAGTGGATTCCATTTTCTTGCCTTGTCGAATGTTGTTGATAAATAAAATAATTCATTCCCAACTCCTCAAACTCCCTGTGAATAAATCAGCAGGGTGAAGAAGCAGTTGATAATCAATCAATTTTTAATTCCATCCTTGTCTGATGATGCTTAAAATGATCTATTGGCAATTGCATCATTTTCTTATGAAAGAATCATAAGAAAGGAGAAGCAATTGATAATGGATCATTTTATTTCTCCAGTCCAGTGAATATTGGATGTATTTTATTCGTGAAAGGTTGCTCGTCAAATATAAAAAAATATTTATCTTGTTCCTTTGATCTTGAGTTGTAAAGTTGTTAACATTAATTATCAAAGAAATCAAGCAATATCCAGTGAAGAACACTACCTGAAAACTTTGAAAATAAATATTAACTTTCCTCCAGTAACCATATAGTACATTATAAAATTGAAACAGAAGACGGTGTAGTTATAAAAAATAGCTACATTGTCTTCTCTTTCTTTTCATAATAACTATTTTTTCTTCTCAGTGTTCCAATTAGCACACTAAAAAAACGAAATCAGAAGAAACATAAAATAAGTTCATGATTATTGTCATCTATTATCTATTCCTGATGTTATTGATATTTAAAAAAGTGGTAGAGAATATATCTTGACGAACAAACCAGTAAAGATATTTCTCTCCCAATTTTGTAATATCCATTTTTCTTGTTATTTGTTGCTTGTTCCATTCGTGATGTTTAATAAAGTACATTAAAAAATGCAAGAGAAGAGAAGGGATAGCAAACTAGTCCCAGTTCGTATCTTGCAATTTCTAATACTTTAGTCCTTGTTCCATTCTTGATGTTGAGTTGATTTATAAAAAAGCGAAAAGGAAACAACAGAAATAATAATTTCCACTGATTCCTTTTCATTTTTCTTTATTCATCTTCAGACCTCCTTTTCTGGAATAGTAGTTTGTGTATAAAAAACCAAGAGACAGACGGTCGAGATTCCGTCTGACCTCTCCCTTGTGTTGTTATCCAAAAACTTTGTCTTCTTTGTCTTGATTCCTCTTCTGTATTGCTATTTGTATTTATCAATACTATTCACCATCTATTCAGGCGATATTAAATTACTGTCAGTGTAGATGGTGAAAACATTAATAATAATGGTCCATCATCTCTTGTACCATTGATTTGAGGTTATATTTCATCCTCTTGATGTGATAATGATTTGATATTTCTCACCAACCAGACAGATACCGATTAAATTATCGGGTAATCAACCTGGTTGGTAGAAAACAAAAAATCTTATTTTCCCCCTCTTGTGATGATGATTTTGATATTTTTCGCCAACTAGCCAGACACAGGTTAAATTGCCAGTGTTGTCCTGGTTGGGGATGAATAAAAAGATCGTTACGTCTTGGATTCAAAGTCCAAAGTGCTAACCATTACATTATGAAACCTATACCATTCTAATAACGCTAAATAAAGATACTAAATACAAACATCCATTGATTTATCCATTGTTTTTTGTCTTCTCTTTTCTTGTATTTTGATATCCAATATTTTATAAAAAATCATCCTCAGGGTAACGTAGAATAATATTACCCTGAGGATGATTTTTAAAAAAATGGATTCGATCCTGTTGAGTTGGATATAAACAATTATTTATAAACCAGAACTCGTTGTCCTCGGAAACTTTGAGGATTATGGGTTTCGGATTACATATAATGTTTTTTTTCTGCATCAGTCTTGCTTCACTGAATATATAAAAAATAAATCGCCAGAAGAAGTAGAGCTTAACGATTACAAAAATGTTTAAGCGCTATTTCTTGTGTAGGTTTGTTTATTACAAATATTTTAAAACTGTATTCTAACAACCAGTCCTTCACTGTAAATATTTGAGAAGACCGCTTTTTTCCATAAAAGTAGCTGCTCCATTCATACCACTATATTGTATAATAATAAAATATTATACAAACAAAGAAGAAGACTGCTCAATAACTTGCTGTCTTCTTCATTATTTGCTAAAATATTTAATTTTTTTCTGTTTAATGAGTTTTCTTTTGTTTACGAGGTGTACAGAACGATTGTGGTGGTGGAATGACTTCTAATCTTTCCTTTGCCAGGTTAACTCGTACCAATTTTTCTTCAGCTTGCGAATCCAGAGGATGTCGAGTGTAAACCACAACATATATTGCTTTACGTAATCGTGAGATAAAATTACTTCATGTTGATCATCAATATTAGTAATTTTATAAAACTTTAAATCATCACTACATAAATAGTATAAATCACATAAAGTTACATGATAAGGTTTATGAATACTCACTATATATATAAAATAATATATAAATAATGTTAGCGAAGAAAACATTCATTTTTATTGTGAAAAAAACAAATATTACAAACAATGGTTCGGTGAGAATGAAAACATGACGTACACGTAGTAATAACATTAGATAAACAACAGGTACAATAAACTGTAGTAGTGTCTCTTTTTTTCGTGATAACATGTTAAACACATTTTAAAATTTGAAATATATTGTAAAAGAATAAGATTTAACATAGTTTTTTCATAATCAGATTCGTATTAGTGTACATGTTGAATTGGTTCGGTAGTTTACAACTCTATGGTTTTCTAATTGTTTTTTTTGTTCATCGGTAAGATATTGTACAATATGAGCATAGTGTGGAGAAGCAGTTAACAATAGTGTTGTTTCTATACTAACTTTGTAGTCAAAATTTATAAGTCGTAATAGAATGTGAAACAGGTATGCGATTGTGACATTTTATAGGAAAAGAAGAAGGAACGATCTGATCCATAGAACGTAAATGATAATCATAAATAACTACGTTAAAATACGTAGCCTTAGTATCAGTGGGTGGTTCTATAGGCTGTACCCAGTGAACACTTGGTTTAGTATATTGTTTTTTAAAAATAAACGTAAATGGGTGTAACTTTCAAGTTCGAATAGTTCAGTTGAATATCCACACCAAAAATTGACGAGACGATTTTACGGAAGCCAGGAAGTGTAATTCCTATTTCCCTATTTTCACGCATCAAAAAGCTGTATTTCCCCTTTCCGTATTGCCTCTTTCAGTATTGCCTCTTTCCGTATTGCTTCTTTTCCAGATATTTCTCAGACAACTTTTCCGTATATTTACCGTTAATACTTCCGGTACGGAAGTCAGAAAGTTATAAACTTATAAGAACCAGGGCTCTCATTTTTAAGGAAATTTACTTAAACTGAAGAAATTTTGACCTTTCTAATGAGACTTTTAAGGAAATAGAATTTTTAAGGAATTTAAGAAATTTAGAACAATCGACCCTCCAAACAATAACGTTCATACAGTGTTTTTATACTTATATTTAACTGAGAAGTTCGCTGATCATCTTCAATTTAATTGTTTGATGCACTTGAGGAAGCTTGCTTGTGCTGAGCTGACCCTCTATGTCTTTGCAGCACAGTTTTCGAACACAAAATCTTTTCTCGGCAAACCCTGCAAGATGGCTCGTCGTTCGCCTTAGTTGGTGCGACAAGCCAATGTTTAAAGGCAGGGTCCTTTACCCATTCCGCCCGAAATTTTTGTTTTTAATTTTCCGACGCAAAAAGCTATTTTTGCGCGTTTTCGAGCCATACTGGAGTATTCCTAGGAAACTAAGCTGTCCAGGAACCGCTGACTAGTCTAAGGAATTCTTGGCATTACGTTCTGAGAGCCCTGATATTAAAGAACTGTTAAACAGTCATGGCGTCAAAGACCGAAACGAGGATTTTTGCCAGGAAAGTCGGGGATAAAAGTGGGGGAAAGGTCAGTGATAACATTATGAAGTAATTTGCAATAAAATTTACATAATAACTTACATAATGCACGCATATTGAAACAACAAAAACTCTACCTTTTGTAGATTGTTCGAGTCTTGCCAAACCTTAATGAATTATGTAAAGTCTGTATAGATAAACTGGGTTTGGGAGAAGATCCTCCTACATATAAAATCTTTAACGTTGACGGTGGCCTTTTAGAAGAAGATGATCTTGTTCTACTAAAGTATGTTTACCACAATTTTAACGAATTTTTATAACTCGTTGATTAATTATTATTCACATAGAAGGTTCGGCCCTGTTTCTTGTAGCTAATCATGTACTGATCTGTCAAGTTTATACAATAGTTTTGAAAGTTTTCATTTAATATTGGGGACGCTATTGATGTACAACAAAAGTACACGATAATTGCCTAAATTATTTATAGCTTACGGCAGGGTTTAGATGAATTTTTTTGACAAAATCGATTTTTTAATTTTGAGCAAGTACGACAACTTTAGGTATCATATTTTATGTCCAAAATTGTCTGGTTGTAATATTTTTAATAGTTTGGGAAAAATTCGTCCTTTTCTTTTGGCATAATTTTAGTGAGGTTGTCGTTACCATGGAAACGGGTTTGTTTTCTGCTATTTTTTTGCTATTTTTGGTCCTGTTTTGTTTGCTGGAGTGAATTTTTAAAAATGTCCATCAGCAAAGGGACATATACTGGAGCCCTTCCGGTTTGTTTTACATGAAGTAGTCGCATGTACAACGCGAATTTATAGAGCGACGCGTTGAGCGAACTCTGCCAACCTGCCACATACTGTAATTATAGCGAGGATTTTTTTTTAAATGATGGGAAAGAAAAGCAAAAGCTGTTATAGAAAGACGAGAAAACGAATGTAGATGTTTCGTGACTTGGACACGAAAATATTTCTCATGACTCTATCAGTTTAAATGTAAACAATAAATGCCTCGATAAATGCCTCTGTTAACGGCATGCAAAAATACGATGGTTTTCCCTTGAAGTAAAACTCAATTGACTCTCCTTATATTACCCATAGCTATGTATAGCAAGTATTTGTGTTTTTCAGAAAAACATACGCGGGCTATATTTCATAGATCAAAAATTTGTCTTTTGCGTGAGTTGTCCATTAAGGCTTGGCGAAAGTGCATGAATAAATACAAAAAATGTGTCTGTTTATCTCTATATTTATAGGGATGGAGATGTTATATATGTTGGAAAATCGTGGACAAATTTAAACTCAAACAGTACGTTCATAACGAACAAATTTTATTTTAATACATGTAGCAACTCAATTCTTACAATAATTTATGATGTTGATGTGTTTTATATTTAGTCCTTACAGCATTTCTGAAAGTTTTGACATGCCGTGGCAAGATGCTGATTTTATGTTCAAGTGCCACGAACAATATTATGAATCATCCACATTGTACAGTACGGTATTACAAATGTATCTGTAATTCTTGTTTCTCATTGAAATTTTTACGTAGAATGGTCTGAAAACACAAGCAAATTCTTATCATATCATAAAAAGCAATCTGAATAACGGCGGAGATTTAGCAAGACAGCTGAAAAGAAAAAAAATGATGATAGCGATAGTGACCAAGACGATTTTCAAACTCCGCCACTAAAAAGACAACGCAAGGTTTTTTTTTGTAACGATTTGATTTAATTGAAGGTGAATAACCACTGAGATTATATCAATCAAATGCATCTTCAGTTATGTAATGCTTAAGTATTTTGTGTTTTTTTAAAGGAAATTAAAGTGGAGAATGTGGGTGACAGGGAAAATGAGGTTATGCCGACTGCACTTTATACTATTGTGTCTCGTTGAATGTGGTGAATCACCACTGCTGATGAGGCTGCGAACGTGATATACCGTATCCATACCTCGATATTGATTTCCCAATGCGAACGTAGCGTTGAATCCACTCTCATTTTGTTTCATTGGTGGTAATTTTGATAGTATTAAAATAGCTAGGTTATATTGGATGTGCATGCGTATCTTTTTCAAAGGTTTTTCTTGATAATTTAATTTGTTAATTTATCCTTTTACATACGGTTATAGATAAGAATCAATGTTGGAATATTAAAGTATAGTGTGCGGCAAAATAAGCTGATGAACGTGAGGAAAAATGACGGCGGTGGAATCTACCAAGTCGACCTTTTACGAAATGACAGTTATGACAATGTTGTCAGAAAAGTTGCTGGTTTTTTTCATCGATACAGTCCCAAACTTGGCTTAACATATGATGACCGTCATGTTGTTGATATATCGCATATTAAGATATGTGACAGAGTTGAACATTTCAGCATGCCGGAATATCTGTTGTACCTTAAGAAGACTGATCGGCCCAGTAAAGTTAATTTGTACGCTGTACACAGAAATGATTATGGTGAGACAATGTACATATATTCTGTGTGTATTTCATGCTGATACGTGCTTCCAGCCTTTTAATGAGGCCGATTTATACTATCACAGATCAAAATATACTTTGATAAGTGTCAACACCTTTCTGAGATGGTGGTTGCTTTGAAGTTGTATACACGCTACGCATATAATGCGTTGTGAGTCGCATCAAAACGAGACCGGTAGGCTCGTTCGGTAATGCTCGTTTTAAAGCATACAATTTAAGAAACTAATGTTGAAAGATTTTAAAATTATATTGACTGTGAAACGAGCACAAAAGCAAGTTTAAGGGGAAAATTGACCTACCGGCTTCGTTTTGCAGTGACTCGTTTCCAAGTTTCAAACGCAAACAATGCATTATGCCCAGCGTCTATGATTGAAGACGTTCATCAACAACTTTGACCAGGAAATTGTGTTAGTGTAAACCGGCCAGTATCACTCCATCAAGTGTTGCTTGTTAGCTAATCCGATGTATTTTACCACATTGCGAGAAATGGAGTAGGAATTCAGCCCGTTCCTGAATGTTTTTTAGCTGCAAAACTGACCATGTTTATTTACATTACTATGCTACCTACACGTATACATTGAGGTTTTGTCAATAACTCGGAAGGCTGTAAAGAGTACCGTCTAATTTATTATTTTCTAGAGAATTTTTCTCAACAAAGCGAAGAAAATAATAAGGTATATAGTAAATAGATTATATGTAAAATGATATTTTTGTAAACAGTAGCAAAGCTAGACATCAACAGTAGCGAAAGATAGTTGTCGAGATGTTTCATTGTATGTGCTTAAATAACATTTCACATGGTATCACTGGGTTCAACCTCTAAAGTGATGGTCTTTCATGTCAATGTTTTGACGAAAATTTGCATCTTTCAAAAGCAAGCCAAACTATTCTTGCATGGACCACATAAAAGGGAAAACTGAAAATAAATAGCATGTTTCATTATTACTGGGATAAAACTGAACCATTTCCGCTCAAAAATGATAAATATTTCCACATATCTTCTCTACAAATATCTCTTCTTTGTGTGTTTTTGTAGACTGTGTCTGAAGGCATGGGGAAAAGTGGAATCATCACTCTGGACGATCTTAATGAAAATGAACAAGAAGGACTTTTCGAGGTGTGAGACCGTTTGTTTAAATTATCATGTAGTTTATAGCTGAAAAACGTTGTTAATGTTTTTTTTCGTGATAATATACATGAGAGTATATCTCTATAATAATAAGATACCCGTCCGTCCCTTGTTTCGTTTCTTTATCTACTGGTTGATACGAACCAAATGTCGTATCATCTGGGGTTGGTTGCAGATTGAAGAAATATTTCTTTTTAATGTCATTCTTATGCAGAAAGATGAAAACCAGGATGATGACCATGTTATTGAGCAGACGACGATTGTCGATGGTCTTATAGGTAGCACTACATCAAGGCAGGCCTTTTTCGACCAACTACATAAAGATGTACAGATATCAGAAAATATTGATCGTGCTAAAGAAGAAAAGACAGCAAGCGAAGAAAAAGGTAGAGAAAGACAAATTCAAGAAGAAGAACTGCAAGTTAAACTGACA
Organism: Nanipora kamurai; assembly: GCA_036872915.1. Taxonomy (NCBI): domain Eukaryota; kingdom Metazoa; phylum Cnidaria; class Anthozoa; order Scleralcyonacea; family Helioporidae; genus Nanipora; species Nanipora kamurai. Next base: position 9,216 of record JBAHVQ010232276.1, read on the forward strand.
TTGGATTTAAAAGAGAGAAGAAGAAAATGTGTGCCGCCTGAACCAGAAATTGACGAGGATAATGTTTTAATTAACGTACGACATCTGACTCTCGGAATAATTACCCGTGCTTTTAGGCCAGATTGCAAAATGTCATCTGTGTATAATTGGGTCGGATCTTTAAATGATTCACCTAAGTATTTGGCATTAACGTCTCCCACTTCGAAAATTATTCTTGGAGATGAGTGTGTCGAGGTTATTGGTAAGCGTTATACTCTTTGTATGTCAGAACGTGACTTTGCGGTTGTCTCAGATGAATCAGAATATGTGGCTAGTTCGGGAACCACAATTCAGTCAGATGAAGTTCTGTTTATCGAAGATTTGCCACCAGACCAACTGCTGACTAACGATCCTGAGTTATCGCAAAATACCAAAGAGTCTCTTGGTCAGTTCGAATGTCTCCAGAGGAGGAGGGACAGATTTCTAGAAAAACTGCATGATGGTGGAATAGTCAAATCAAATATTGTTGCGGAGGTAATGAATCTTTATCAGAATGTCGATATTGTTGACAGGAAACTAGTTGTCTGCTTTGAAGAAGACCAAGCAACAGGGGACGGTGTTATTAGAGAGATGTTTTCTCTGTTTTGGACTACGTTTCTTATCAACAACGGAGAAGGCTCAAATCGCCTGATCTTCTCCTTGCGGCCTGGAATATCGTTGGATCAATATGTTATTCTTGGTCGAGTCATTTCTCACCAGTTTCTATTATGTGGAACTGTTCCTGTGCAGGTATAATTTTTTCCTGTTTCTAGTTAAGATATATATACTTGCACAAATACCGTAATAAATATGAAAAACTTTCAGTAGAAGTATAACAAAGCTTGCAACAAAACGTTTCTGATGATTTTAAAATATAGCTAGCTACCTACATATTTCTGTATATATTTCTATTTTCTGTTATGTT
>JBAHVQ010232287.1:0-10157 GCA_036872915.1 Nanipora kamurai
AGGTCGATGAATGGTTGTGTGCAAATAAATTATCTTTAAACATAGAAAAAACAAACTTTGTTGTATTTCACCCAGCAAAGAGAAAAATTAACTATACTTTAATTTTGAAAATACGAGGACAACACATCAGCGAAAAAAAAAATATAAAGTACTTAGGTATTCTTATTGATTCTCACCTAAATTGGAAGAGTCATATATTAGAACTGTCAAGAAAGATTTCCAGAGGAATAGGCATTTTGGCAAAGTTGCGCTATTTTGTAACTAATGTAATATTGCTACAAGTCTATTATGCAATTGTCTATTCATTCTTTACCTATGCTATCTTGGTATGGGAAATACTTACACTACAAATTTAAAGCCCTTGATCTTGTTACAAGGAGGGCAGTTCGTATTATAACATTTTCTGACTATCGAGCACATACTTCACAATTATTTAAAATGCTCAATGTACTGAAACTACTTGATATCGTAAAGCTACATACTGGTGTTTTCATGTTCTGTTATTGTAATGGCTTGCTCCCAGATGATTTTGACAACTTTTTCAATGAAATTAAAAGTACTCATGCACACTATACCAGGCTGGCGTCAAAAGCAATTATATATGCGCTACCGTCACCTCGCACTAATTATGGAACCTTTAATATTAGATTTAGCGGACCAAAAATTTGGAATTCAATTGATGAGTCAGTAAAAATTCACAATGTAAAAAATTTCGAAAAGAACTTTAAAAGTCAAATGATCAGTCAGTATCAATCTGAGAATTAAAGTAGCATATGATCGTGTGCCAATATTTTAAGTTTTTAATACCATTTGATTGACTCGAAAATGTCCTAGTGTGTATTATATCGTAACTGTGTTAGTTATCGTGTTTTCGTTATGAAAAAATCTTTTAATACTGTCGATAGTGTTAGCCATCTGACTAGATTAGCCATGAATGGTATTTCAGATGACTAAGCTCATATTTCTGGTATATGTATTTATTCTGTCAAAAACTTATAAATAAAATTAAAATTGGGATTAGCAATTTTTGCATCTTACTCCCTCATTGAGAATATCGGTATAGCGGTTATGACATCGTGCGAAAATGATCTTTACGGTAAATATCCGACCACTTTTGAAACAACCAAACTGCAGGATTTACGTGTGTGGACCACTCAGGGCTGCAGCCTTAATTCAGTCGTAATCTGGAGTCAGTTCAGAGTCTGGTAAGCATATCCAGCGGGTAAGCGCTGATGACGGAAAAGCGCCGTCTATCCTTTGAAAAACTGAGCTTAAATTTTTATTTGCCAAATAGAACTGTAAAGTGGCTATCTTTCTGCTAAGTGAATAAAATGAAATTAAGAGAGTTTAGTGGTTGGATAGCGCTGTTCCCTGCTTCGGACTTATCAGCTGGATAAGCTGTTCAGGCGTTGAAAAACCGAGTCCTGGGGGGAATTGACGCATGCCCAAGAGCCGTATGTTATATTCCTGTTTCAAAATACCTTGCCTGGGTTAGGCTAGTTGTATTTCATCACGCTGTTTTTTGTAACCAAGTTTTGGTTGCAGAGTGGCTTCTCTTTTGAGATAACCGACAAAAATCTTCAATTATTAATTAAGAAACTTCAGTGAGCTTGCAATTTAAACTCAAGCTTATTTTCCATTTTTAACGATTGTCGTTATTTTAAAGATCCATGCAAAGAGATATGCACGGACGAAACACCTGGTTTGTCCACTTCTGAGCCTCCTGTTTCTTCTTCAACCTCACGACCTACTACACAAACTACCCAAGGTATGTGGGATATAAAACACTCGTGATACGCAATGATTAAATTAATAGCCCCAGTGATAGCTTAATTTCAGGCAACTAACCTATGTTTTCTAAAGTCATCTCTCCGTCTTTGGAAAAACTTAGTCGTTATTTGTATCTGCTGCAAACTCCTATTAAATAGTTTGAATTTTTTGTTTTAGAAATTCGTCCCAAGCCTAATGTTGTCCAACTTCGTCGGCCAGCGGTCCAGACATCAGTCCAACTGTCAAGGACCCAACCATCAGGTACGTCACCAGAATGTTATGTTGGGAATCATCCTTGATAGGGTGGGGCTTGATTTGCAATTTGGAAACTCGAAATTCTTATCTCATTCGGGTCTGCTGAAGTAGTCTCCAGGCTCCCTTCGTGGGATGTGGTAGATTGATCGGGCACTACGAGTTCTTCGTCCCTTAACTAGACGTAAGTGGTACGACTAACTGATGACTACGTGAAAAGTAGCTTTGAAATATGGTTAAAAATAACATAAAATAAAAACTCAGCATAAGTCCAGCAGACTCTGATAAAAAAATGTCCTTTAGTTTTACTTATTTTGTGCTTCATTAACTCGTGCAACAAGGCTGGATGACCCCTACACCCCACTTGGCTAAAAGGTGGGTAAATATATCCCCAATCATCCTATGATTTACCTCACTCATTGTGCTGCTGTGTTTGTATGATTACGTATCTCACCAACTGCTCTTTTACACACCTAATTACCCACCCACTCGACCTCCTACCTACTTAATTACCTAACTACCTCTTAAGGGGTCCACTACCTAAAAAATTCAATTTTATAAAAAATCATTATTGTGTCAAAATTTTTAGATTCTTTCCTAAAACCTTTCTAGATACTACCTGTATCATTTTGTATCAATATTGTCAAGCTGATATTCAAATTTGGACAAAGAAACGCACGCAATAACAATTGTTAATGGATATTACGCAATTGGCCTTACCCTAGGGAATCATCTTATTAATATCTTTTAAGATCGTTTTTCTTGTTTTCTGAAAATAGCCCGATTACCGATACTTCGTGCAGGATATCTAAACAAATATTACAGATACAATTACCAAACTTTCAGACCTTATAGTTTATACATTAGTCTAAGAGATGAACCTAAAAGGATCGCATTTGGTTCAAATTTCTCAAAGTTATCGTCGTTTTGGTTTCACATTTTCGGCATTCAAACCGTAAAATTTAGGTTAAAGGCATAGAGTATATCGTACCAAAGAGATTTTAGGTTCACCTCCTCAACATTATTATGGGTCATAGATTACAGATTGTTCCAGTCTTCTATCATGATTCGTTGACAAGTTATCACGTTTATAAATTGACCTTATTTGATCCTTTCGGGGTGGTGATTCCTAGTTACTATGACAACAATTTTCAAAATAACCTTATATTTTAGGTTAGCAAGCATCACCGACATCTTAGTATAGATGGCTTTTAATTTTTTCACTGAAAGTATCGCAAAAATTTTTTTTTGGTAGTGGACCCCCTGAACTGACTACTTCACTATCCACCTACCCACCTTGCTAATCATTCACCTACCTACCTGCCTACCTACCAACAAAACCACCCATTTGCCTACCAACTTACCCAGCTAACAGTATTCTCGTTGCCAAAGGGTTAAATGTTGGTTGCTAAGCTAACTAAACTTTCTCCTCAAATATAAGGCGTTCAAGCTTCGACAGGACGAAGGATCATTCGCCGTGTCCAAGGTAAATAGAAATGTTTTGTCACTGTACTGCCCTTAATGGTTATAAAGTTTAATTGCCTGTGCAAAAGAAGTACTTGGGTGACGCGTGAGTGATAAAAAATTTTGTCTTTGGAGACGTTGCAACTATTTTGCCGATTATTTTATCTTTACTTAATCCAGGACGTGGTAACTCTACCCTTGGTGGACGAGGAAATCAACGCAAAGGTCGTGGAGGACAGTGGACAAATAGTCAATAAACAAAAATATCACAACATTAAGCTACAGTTCTCCTCAGACATTTCATTACATTTTTAATTGATTTTGTAGATTTGTTATGATTGTTTTTATACCCTTACAGTTGAAATAACAAGGAGCGTTTTTTAATTAAGATTCCTGATGCTAATTATGTTGCCCGGTAGAAACGTGCATGTCAATCTGTTGTGCAGACATGATTTATTTTTGCATTTTGGCAAAAATATGGTGGTGCTTTGAGGTTGTCGAGTTAAAGTGGTCCTTCCATGATAGATCCCAAATAGCTTTTGTTGTTGTTGTTGTTTTTTGTCTTTAGATAATACATATCGCAGTAGGAAGTATTAGTCATGTCAAGTTTCAGGTCGAAATCAATTAAAATATAGGCTCAGACACGCTACAACAGTGCACGCTGCAGTGCGTAAAATGCTGTTTAAACGAAGAGGATATTTCTAAAGATCGTTAATGATTTATGAGGAGAACTCAAATATATAAGGTCAGCGAAAAGCGCGTGCTTAGCTCTCCATCTCAGCACTTGTACCTCCATAGGTCTGGGTGACCGTTTAAATTTCTTACCCAGTTTATTTTGGGTTATTCTCTAATTTATAGAAACTTCAGTTAAAAAAGTTTTCAATTATGACGTCGCCCCGCTTGGAGGGCCGTTTTCAAAAGATTAACGCCCTCCCTGCCTCCCTGGGGGACTTACTATTTTACTCTGACTGACGCCAGATTATTTTTGGTGAAAATCATTATTTTGACATGGTCTGTTAAATCCCTTGCCGGTTAACTACCCACCTTAAAATTGTCGAAAACCACTTTTGACATAGTGTACTAAATCCCTTGGGAATTAACTTCCCACCTTCAAATTATCAAAAATATGTGTTGGTTTTCACGATATTCTTGTATTATCTCCAAGGGGGGCGCCTATCAGGTCCTGAGCGGGGCTGCTGCCCCTTTCACCCCCCTTAAATCTGACACTACTGATTATGATTGATTCAATTTTGACCTCAGAAAAATTGGTTTATATTTTTCTGTAAAATAAGTAAAAACAGTACCAACGTAGTTTATTTGAAGTAGATTTTGGTATTAAGTAGGTAAGAAAATTTGAAAATTGTCTAAACATCGATCAAATACCAAAGGTAAACCCCTTTACTTTTTTGTGAAATTTTTTACCTCAAAAAAAATTGGTTTATATTTTGGTATAGAAGTAAAAAGAGCACCAAAGTAGTTTATTTGAAGTAGATTTGAGTAGTTTTAAGTATGTAAGAAAATTTTAAAAATGTCTAAAAATCGATCAAAAACCAAAGGCTAACACATTTACTTTTTTGTGAAATTTTTGACCTCAAAAATTGGTTTATATTTTGCTATGAAATAAGTAAAAAGAGTGCCGAAGCAGTTTATTTGAAGTAGATTTTAGCATTTTTAAGGAGGTAATAAAATTTGAAAAATGTCAAAAAATCGATCAAAAACCAAAGGTTAACCCCTTTACTTTCTTTGTGAAATTTTTGTCGTCAAGAAAATTGATTTATATTTTGCTGTAAAATAAGTAAAAAGAGTATCAAAGTAGTTTATTTGAAGTAGATTTTGTTATTTTTGAGTAATAAAATTTGAAAAATGTCTAAAAATCGATCAAAAACTAAAGGTTTACCCCTTTAGTTTTTTGTGAAATTTTTGACCTCAAAAAATTCGTTCATATTTTTGGGTAAAATAAGTAAAAAGAATACCAAAGTAGTTGATCTGAAGCGGATTTTGGCATTTTGAGGTATTTACGAAAGTTCTGGAAATGTTGAAAAATCGATCGAAATGCAAAAGTCAACCCCTTTAATAATTTTCTTTGTCATACTTTTATCTTTGAAACAGATCCCGGTGTAAATCAAATTTTGGTTTTCTTTTTTATGATTTTATACTATTTGCTGAATTGGCAACCGTGTATAAATATGAGTAAATAAATAAAGTATATAAATTTAGCTTTTTTTGTGAATTTTATTTTGTCCAGTAAAATTTGGCGAAAATCGACTCGGTATAAGTATTCCCATGGGATTTATTACACCACATCGAATTTGGCGATTTTCACTTGGTGTAAGTATTCCCTTGGGTATTTCTTTTTCCTGCTGTTTCTTGCACCAATTAATTATTAATTCTATTAATGTACCCTGTTTCATTAATTATTCATGAGTTGTATCACCATGTTGAATAATTTTTCACACTATCGTTCTTATTGTTTTGCACGACCAGTATTGAACCACCAAGCTCGTCCACGATGAACTCATGACTTAACTGCTAGACTACAAGATTATTGCTTAAAAGCTCTACATGGAAAGTCCTATTTAAGCTAATTATAATGCAAAAATTATTTAAAAAATCACTTAACACACCCCCTCCATTTCATGAATAGAAAACATCAAGATCTGCTTTACCTTAGGCATACAAACATATTAAATATCTCAATCATAATTTTTCACATTTTTTAGAAATATACTGGGCTGAAGTATCAGTGTTTTGATGTTTAAACTGTGAACTTTAAAATACTTGAAAGTACCATCTATTAACAGGCTAATATGCACCATAACCAAAAAAAAATTGCTGCTCTAATGTTGTATGTTATTTCACAGGCAGCCCGTGCAAACGACTTGTCTCATAATAATTTATTCATATCAAACTGATATCACAAAACTAACATGCAGTTAAATATAAAATACCTGGCGTAGTGTAATATCAGTTTAATATAGTTATATAAATTCAGTCATGTGCACGGGCTGACTGTGATTATACATCTCAATGGAGAAAAAAAATCATTTTTACAACAACTTCCAAACTGCTTTCAAATTTCTAATTGTTTCCTTTTTTAACTTACTCGACATTTTGTCAACAGTGCATAGCAGCCCGTTTTGTATGTATAGCACATTTCCAACAATACAACAAATAGCAAGAACTTTTAACCTTAAACATAACCAATAACCAGCAATTTTCTCCAAATATTACAACATTTATAATACAAAATATTTGGAGCAATTATGCTGCCATTAGTCACTTTACTTGAATTACTCTTCCTACCTGGTTCATCAGTGGTTGATATTTTTATTGTAAGCGCTAATGTACCATATCAAGACACTGGTGATTATTGCAGAAAGCCAAAATAGGGTTAGTGGAAATATGCTAAGGCTCAAAGGCTACCAAGCATTTTCACAAACCTTTCCAAGGCTTGAGGGGACATTGATCCTACCAGTATTTCTGGGGAGTACCTCTCCCGTTACCCAGTAAAATAGTCGAAGTCTGATGCAACTGAAAAACAGAGTTAATACCTAAATTTTGCCCCTTTGGTTCTATCAGTCTATCGGTATATCAGATGCTGGGTGTTAAACAGTAAGTCAATCAGTAATGTCCTTCACGTCATGGTATAAATTTTTGATACCACGATTACAAATGAAATTAACTGTGTTAAATAATATCCTTTGCTCCATACATGCTGATGAGCAGAACATTAGATATTTTCCTATTCTGAAAGAATTGGAGAATTGAATCCCCTCTTTAATACAAAAGAAACAGATGTAATCAAGGCAATGTACTAGATTAAATTACCATGACCACTTCCCTTTGAAGAGTCTGATAGGTTACTCGAGTCAAAGATTGACAAAAACATGTCTGGCTAGAAAATTTGGCCTGATAAATGGAAAGAACCGCAACACCATCTCATAATTCACGTGTAGTTCATTGCTACAACCAAATGATTAAACCCTGCAAAGGTTGAGTAATCATGGTGTGACTACCATTCAAAAGAGTGGGATAGTTCCTTAAACACACTTCTTGTTTGATATTAAGTGCTGTATTTTTATTTCAAACTCTCTCTCTCTCCAACATTTCTTTTTATAAGTAGTAAGAACTTTTGGGTTATGCCATGCTGATTTTATTATTTATCTGAGCTTTCAGTGTGGTGTACTCGGGCCGTCTTTAGAGTGAGTTATGAATGCTTGATCACGACAGTGTTCCGAGACTTACTTGTCTATCTGTATGAATGTGCTTTATTTATACTGCAGAAATTACAGTTTTGTAATTCATAACTACAAAATATGGCATGTGCATGCACATAGACCAGTAAGTGTAGGAACATGGTTATGATCAAGCACTCATATGCAAGCACTGATAAATACTAAAGTAAAATCAACATCCAGTGAGTGCCGAGTGAACACACTAGGTACGAGGTTGGGTGTAACCCACAAGTTCTCACTGCTAATAGAAAAGAGTAAGTTCACCACGAAAAGCTTCAAACACAAAAATTTGTTTCTTGGTAAATTTGTTAAAAATGCAGTTTCATTGTGAATTAGTCGTAAGACGCGGGATGTGAATGGTCACCTGTGTAATAGAAGATTTTAAGATTCCTCAAGTAGCTCAAATGCTCAATTAGGCTAAAATCTTTCTTCTCCACAGAGTTTCTCTCAGATCAAAGAGAAGATAGGTTAATAGTTCACTGTTTGCATATTTATTTTACCAGAATACTGCTCAAATATCTACCTCTGCAGAATAGAGAGATTGCCATTTATTGTGACAAGCAATGTTAAGTCCTCTATCACTCCTAACCACTGATTAACCATTAAATCTAAAGAAACTGCTAAATCAAAACCATGTACTAAAAGAGGAAGTATTGTACTAAAAGAAGAAGTATCGCTAGGAATAATGAGAGTGTCATTTAAGCGATCAAATGAATGGTTTAAACTAACAAGGTGTTGAACTTGTTCACAGTGATGAAAATGTTTTGCAACTGAACTAAAACCGATCAGGGTTGAATGTTCAGAGAGGCGTTTGTGGAGACAACGATCGCTTTTTCCCGTGTATTTAGAACCGCAACCCAAGCAAGATATCTCATACACTAAATTAGAACGCGAAAGTTGGGGAATTTTGGGACATTTAAAAGTGCAAATTGCTCACAAAAAAACAAAGAACGGTATGGCCAAAGGTACAAGCACCACTGATGATCAAATAGCTATTCAATTGCAACAATGTGCATCAGACTCTACAATTGCAAAAACCCTGCAAGTCATTTCACTGGTGCAATTCATCTGCTATTTTAGTCTCGCTATTGCTGTGGATGATCAAAAATACTATTTTTACATTGTTTTTAACCAAAAATACGATTTAATTAGTGTCTAACTCTTCTCTTTATTGTCTTGCTGATATCGTTTGCTGTTTTGAACATATATATTATCTTCAGTTTCATTTTCAAGTGTTTTTTTGACATTGTAAACAACATACATTGAGCCAAATCCACAGAAGGCTACTAAAAGAAGGTTCGTGGTAATACGACGTTTAGATTCTGCCTTTTCCATAGTTGCATAACTAAACAAAAACCGAAAAGCTTTGTTACTGTATCATAAAAGTAAATTTGTAGGTAAGACAAAGTCACATACATGTATTACTTGCATGACAATGAAAATAATACAAATTGAAGCATACAGAGAAGGTCAGTGCAGATAAAAGTAAAGTACATCACCAACAGCATGACTGAATGTTGATAACCGCAGTGACAATACAACTCCCTTAGTTTGAACTCTTTGATTCTCAATGGCCCATTGTAAGCTAAATGCCGTGAAGTTGCAAAAATAACCATCCCCAAAAGCAACTGCTTCTTTCATGATGCAAAATGAACTTATAAGAATCTGAGTGTTGAAATTAAAAGTAATTTTCCCCCAAAAAGTAACCGAAGTTCAGTTTTGTATATCAATACTCAATCTGTGGTGGACAACCGTCCTCAGAAGTCTACCTAGTACATATTTAATAACAAAATGTATTACACATTACCAGGGTTCGAAATAAGGGAATAACGAATCGCGATTTGCTATCCATTTTTGGCATTTCACTATTCAAAGTGCTATATTATCATGTGGTTCAAAGTGCTATATTATCATCGATGTTCACTAGGTTTTCCGAATCTTTGTATGTTACAGCTTGTTTGGAAGCCATAGCAGCGCACACGTGCTATCTTATTTTTATCGCGATTGGAATGTCGACGATTTTGTCATTACTATGGGAAGCATTTAGTCACGGCCTTCATGGTGTCACTTTCCTGTCTCCAAGCAAATTAGACTGTCTGCACGCCTTAAGACAAGTTCAAATTTAGTCGTTTAGTTCGGGTCATACTAAATACCATCAAAAATCGTCACATACCGTCAAAAACCTGTCAGAATTACATAACATGCTCCAAGATTAAATGTCCGGTCTACTCCTAGAATGGAACTTGGAACGAGCAAGGCATGAGCCATGGCAATGGCTAAATGGGATGAACGAGAAAGTTTCAAACTCACATTTAGCGTTGGTGTTAGAGTTTCGTTCAGGGTAAGGGTTTGGTTTCGGGTGAGAGTCAGTGTTAGGGTAAGGTTAATAATAATATATATTGATTTCAAACATCAGATAGGCCGCGTTTCGATTTT
>JBAHVQ010232298.1:0-10157 GCA_036872915.1 Nanipora kamurai
GGAAGAAAACTTTTTCAAATACCGGTAAAATTTTGCATTTATTCATACATAAGCCGCACCGGAGTATAAGCCGCACAACGAAGAATTTTGGCAAAAAGTTGCGGCTTATAGTCCGCGAATTACGGTAAGTGTTCGTGCATCTTTAAATCAACTCTCACCGCAGGGGAGGAGAAACAATCCGTTTCATAGGACCAATTCGTGTCAAAGTGATTTTGCCAATTTTTCTTACCACTATATATATACATGGTACTCAAGAGCTTGGTAACCCATGTGTAATTCAAAACTGTCTGGTATTTTGTAATCCCAGCACATGATCTCGTAGGCGTGAAGGATCCACTTTGGTAGTCAAGGCTGTGATAGCTGGCTGTTAGCTTAGCTTTTCTGGATTTCGAATGAATTCAATATTAGCGCTGTGTAAACGGATTACCTCGATCTCTTCAGTCTTAAGCATTCAGACCTCTGTTCACTGTTCAAGACCCAACACAAAACATGGGTGCTACACTGAGAAAGGAATTCTCTGTAAGGAAACTGTCCCTTAATGTCGAGGACAAAAATGTTTTTAGAGTATCTTGGGTAAGTAATTAAGTAGCTAATTAGATGTTAGTGAAAAACGTCCATGGTATTTGTAAGACGTTGAAAATATTCATTGCAAACCAGACACTCGCACTCGCGTACAGTATTGTAGTTACAGATACCTTAAGTTGGTCGATTCCAGCAAAATTATTGATTAAAAAAGGTACAGATATCAAGCATTTTCACTGCTGAAATCTCTTGGGCCAAACATCAGCCAATACTACGGCGAATTACTCACGTTTTAGGCTTCAGCAGTATATTTCTCACAGGGAGCTTGAGAGTGGGGGCCTGCTACGCCTGTACTTGAAACTGGTCGTATTCTGCAAAGCCGTGAATTACGCTAAAATCCTGGCAGGGCTGCTCAGCTGTGGCTAGGCCAATGGCTTGACAATGATTGCTGATCGTGTTCTACAAACACTTTAGTCTTGAATGTTTGTGATCATCCAAGTGCCTTTGACTTGAAGAAGGTGCTCTTGACTTGACCAAACTGCCCCTAGTCCAACAATCGATTCGTTGACAAAAATATTGGGTTGACACTTAAAATGAATGCGCTTTTTGGTCGTTCTGTTGAATGTTGCGAGTTTTGAGTCAATTTGTCACATTTCTTTACACCACATTAACTAACCTTCTGGAACAAAGTAGCATTGTTTGATGGGGAAGATGATATGCTCTCTTCTGTCATTGGTGTAGTTAGCAAAAAGTTATTTGTATTTCTATCACAGCCATTTTATGTCAACAACCGTAGCTCGAGGCCATTTTACAAACAATGATTTTTCACAACAATTTGAGCTGACATAAGAAAGACTGAGGCAAGTCACCTAATGTGCAATTCAAATTGTTTATAAGAACAGTAGTGTTAAACATTCTCTTTAACCCATTAATGGGCAGGGACACACCTTACCATTTCCTGCTGGCTAATGCCAGATAACTTTACTCATCATAGTGACAAGCCATGGTCATTAAAAGGTTAAAAACTATCTCCTTAACCCATTAACTCCTTCTCTGCCATGGAGGACTTTTATTATTTTACACTGGCTAATACCAGCAATCAATTTTACTCATCAAAGTGAGAAGTCTGGCAGTTATAGAGTTAAGGGGTAAGGGCCAACTTAACCATTTTACTCTGGCTAATGTTAGACAATTTTACTCTTCTCAGGGATGAGCCCTGGTTGTTAAAGTATACTGCCCTTATAAATCTTGGAGGAAATACTAGTTCAGTGGAAATGTTGCTCAAATGGGATATTGCACAAACTTGCATCATGACATGCTCATTGTTTTGTAAAACCTAACATGTCATGATTTGGACAAAAAATATAGAGCATACCAAGGACTGCTCATAATAACATGGAAAACATTGCACTGATGATTGAAATTATACCATAATAGGCAGCTTATGAAGAATATGACACTCTTCAATAATTGCAGGGCTGACTACATGTTCATTATCAGAGTTATTGACCTAACTACTGTATACCTAACTATTTTAAAACTTGTTTGCCAAGTGTGACACACTGCCATCTGGCTAAGTTCCTACTATGGTAAAGGTAGTAAGTAGCCACTAACTGCTTACCTACTAGTAATTAACAACTAATATTGGGACTGAACATAGCCTGGGTAGCCAAAGAGTTTGAAAGATTCAAGGGAAATCTAGGGAGAAAAAACTTGGGAACTCCTGATTTTTATACTTGACAAACAATTTTTAAAGAATTTGGTGCATTACAAGTAACGTTGGTATTTATCTCATTCTGGAGGTATTACGGTATTAACCAATGTTGTAGGGCTGACTTGACAATTACCCGGTATGGAGGCTTATTATTCTTTCTTGGAAGTACTTTTATGGCAAAGTTAATAATATGTTCTATTATGTCAAAACCTTATCCCAACATGCACATTATTGGCAGCTAGTATGTTTATAGTGGTATCAAAAGTATTAATAGTGTCAGTAGAAAGTGGAGGGTACAGACTGTAGAGGATGTGCATTCAATCCAGAAAATCTCAAAATGCTCAGACCAGTTTTTGTAAACTTTTCAATCTGGTGGGTTGTACAAAAGTCTGAGAAGATAATTTCAGGGCCAATTCACAAGTGGGTTTGTTTGTAAACTAAAACTTAAAATTTGATACTAAATAAATTTGCCATTCTAAAGGCTATTTTGCCGTGTAAACTTATTGACAAATCAAGTTACTACTGCAGTATACCAAATATACATCTCAATATTGTTAATAATTAATTACATTTATACTGTCAGATATCAAAACACTTTAAAGTTATTTTAAAAAACTCCACTTGTCTTCACCAGGCATTTTTTCCACTACATCCCCTTCATGTTTTTATCACAGTTACACTGCAGATTATTTCTCTCTTAGAGATGCTTATTCTGAGAGAGGTAACTTTAAGAAGTCATTGGAAAATGCATTTTCAAATGACTGCAAATCAGAATTTTTTCAGCACAAAATCATAAAAGTTAGTTCTAAGAGCTTAAACACCTATGAAGATTTTAAACATATGTGCCCCCGTGCCTTGGAAGTATACTAGTAGGGCAGATATGTGATTATTGGAGGAATTATTCACTTTCTGTTAAAAGCACCAAATTTTCAGGAATTATAGTGCTAACTGGTCGCATTGGTATCTGATATGGCACCATCCCAATATTTTTCGTTAAACTGATTTATTGGCAATTTTAAAACGGCCGCCATCTTGACCGGAAGTGAAAATGGAAGTGACTCCAAGGGGTTAGATAAAACAAATTTTGATGGAAATAACGATTAACAACGTTTACTTCATGTTTTTGTTAATGCTTTTATATAGAATAAAATAAAATGAATGTCATGAGTGTCATAAACGGCGCTTTTAAAGCACACCGGAAGTAAAATAGCTTTTTACCGAAAGTGAGATAATGTAAACAAATTGAGAAAAAAATGGAAAACAAATATGATGTTGCCTTTTAAAGCTAGGAAACATATACAATATAAGTACATCTACATATTTCAAAGACTTTTTACCATACAGGATTTCTGTTTGCTACGTTTTTCTAATACTACTTTTATTTACCATGATGCTTTGCTTCTGAAGTAATTTGCATATATGATCCGCCGCCATTTTGTCAAAGCAAAGTAAAGAGCTGCTGGTATGGTGGTAAATGTAAAAATATCTGCATGTACCATGGCAATGATGAATGACTAGAAAATAGAATTAAATCTGAAGAAAAAATATCATGTAAATACGCCAGAAAACATCGTACAAGCTTCACTGAGAGAACTGTAAGTATTGAGCATCGTGATTGAAATAAGATGGCAAGATGCTTCATTTCTAAGCGGAAAAACTGAGTTGCAAGAGAAGTGCTCTCCTATCTACATCATACAGGCAACAGTCGAATTAGAAGATACTCAAGGATTAACGTCGTGAAGTCCTGACTGGAGGAAGTTTATAACTGGTTAGTGCAAAACCAAACCATTGATTGACTTGTCTTGAAGCATTTACCTCTCCTCGAGATGCAGTTGTAGATGGAGCGGCGTTGGTCAACATCCTGAAGCCCAGGGGAACAGAGAAAACATTTTCTGAGTATGCAGCTGCTACTTTTGTCCCGTATGTCCTTGCACAGCTACGCCACCTGAAGCGCATTGATCTTGTGTGGGACGAATACCTGGAGAACAGCCTGAAGGTTCAAGATGGTCGCCATTTCTAAACTATTTCTAAACTCTTCTTAAGTGAAATAAACACGATTTTGAGCAATGATACCGTATCCAATATTCATCAACTCATCTAAGACTATCGTACCAAATTTGGTGCTTTTAATGGCTTTGGCAAGCGTTTTACCTCGAACGTCCATTTCACTCCCCGTTCAAGATGGCTGCCATTTTAAAAACCCGTCTAAACCGAGCAAAACATGATTTTTAGCGACGGTGCCATATCCAATCTTTATTAACTTATCGAACACTATCAACGTGGAAAATTTGGTGCTTTTAACCGAAAGTGAACAATTCAAGCACATATCTGCCCTACTATACTGTCAATTATAGAGACAAAATATGGTTGTAAGCGCAGGGAGTCAGGGCTGTTGAGAGTAATTAGCCACCATTAAGCAGCTACCGTTTAAATCCATGCCAAAAATACTGTGTCAGAGTTCTTGATATGTTTTGAAAGAGATTGTTAAGAAAGTTTTGGAGAAGGCAAGGATAACGTACTGATCAGTTAGGTCTTTTTTTCACTTTCTTACCTATAAAAACTTATTTTACAACGTGAAGGACATGGATAAAACTTCGAAGAAAATGTCTCATTGACATTGGGCCACCAACCAGCTACTTTTGAGAGGGGTTGATTGAATGCAATTAGCATATATATACGTTGTAAGAACTTAAAATAGCAATAACGGTAACATACAAGTTCACGGCAACCAGGTGAAATTTCCGACATACCAAATGCTTTTATGGTTTGTAGATTTTATGAACGTAACTTAAAGAAATTACAGTTCACGACCCAACGTTTCGACACTCCGGTCTAGTGTCTTCATCAGGGGTGATCTAAGCGTCGTAACGAGTCCCTTTTATGCTCAACTTTGAGTGATGATCTCATCTATTGACGAGATGCAAATAATCATCCGGCAGGAGCCCTTCGCCGTCACGGTTCAAAGGAGCGCGGGCGACCGGTGTCGAAACGTTGGGTCGTGTACTGTAATTTCTTTAAGTTACGTTCATAAAATCTACAAACCAGAGTAGCATTTGGTATGTCTTCAAATAACAAGTTGTCTGTAGTTTTAAGGAATAGTTCAAATACGAGCCGGAGGACTTTACTGGGATTTCAAACTCCGAGTGTGCTCTGAAAAGGCAAGCTTGGCTTTTTAATACACGAGGACTTTAAAATCCAGGTAAAGTCCGACGTCGGATATTTGAACTGCGAGTCAGGTAGTTTCTTTCCATTATACATTAAAAATTCACCCCCAACCAGTTGGCCCTCAGTATTTCTCTAGATGACGAGTGATTAAGTTATGTATGTATCAATATAAAATTCAGGTTATTCACTATTGTTTTCGAATTTAAGAACAGGATCTGGTAGAGTTCATGAGATATTAACTAACTTAAATTGGAAATCGATTTCTATTTGACAACTAGTCCCAGTCTACTTTCGTGTTTCCAGATCAAAATATTTTTCTCGCGAAAATTAACGGGCCGTCACTAAAGGCTTCTCACAAAATTTTAAATTCTCTTGGTACTTGGTTCATTGACAGGTCATCTGTACAAGCGAATGATAAGCGTGAACAACCGTATAAAATATGTTAAATTTTCAAGCTAAGACATGGCTAGATTGTGGGGCACAAATCTATCTTTGCAATAAATAATAGCTTATAAATAATAAAAACATCGTATTTTCTCGGTATAACAGCTCCGCATTTTCATTTCTTATTTTCTCCATGTCGCTGGATTGGATTCCAAATTGAACAAGGTAAATTCGTTGACGTTTGAATTTTGCCATTTTCAGTAAATTTTAAAGGTATCACATTTTCCCCTCATTGCACAAAATGGAGACGAAACTTAGAGATTTTTCTTATTATTAGGCCTGGTTCTCATATGTCACAAGAATCGCAAAAGTCGGTGACGTGTAACGCCCCCGATGCCGGCGATTTATCGGACAATTCAAACTGTAATGCTCTATCTCTCGTAAGAGTTGGGACGACAGTATGGCTGTTCTCAATGAAGAATGGTTTTTACGCGAAGAACGTCTCTAGATAATGGTTTTAATAAAGATAAGAAAATTAATAAACACAAGAAGCAATTCAAAGGTAAACTAAAGAGGAAAAAGGATTCTGGGTGCGATTAAATATGCAAAAACGAAAGGATTTCACGTCCCCGATTGATACAAATGGTGTTTTCACATATCGTTTAAGAATCGCTGACGGTCGGCGACAGTCAGGAACAACCATAAAAAATAGAAATACTTCCGATTCTTACGATATGTGTCTGGAATAATCTGGGATGCCATATGTTTGTGTTGTCATACATCGTAAGGATCCCCGACAAAGCATTTCTATTTTTTATGTAAGGAAGCATGTTCATATTGTCGTCGTTTTCATATTTGGCCGGGTAGTTTCTTACGCATCTTGATTCTTACGACAAACGAGAACATTGCATTTTGGATTGTCTTATAAATCGCCAACATCGAGGACATTGCACGTTGCCGACTTTTGCGATCCGTGCGATATATGAGAACAAGGCTTCAAGTATTATATTGATATTGCTGTTATTACATCCTGGGTCTCGAGTCGGAATCGTCGGGTGTTTTTGGCTGAAAAAGTGTTCAAAGAACCATTTCAATGTGTTGTCAAATGGAGGACTAAAACCTAGGTCCTCCCTTCTGAATGAACTGGATGCCATGTCCCTCCAAAGTGTGGAAAAAATGGTCGAAGGAATAATTACTTCGTCTGAAAAAAAGGAATAACTTCTAATGTAAAGGTCCACAGTAGCTGTAAGAGACGTTTTGATAGTTAAGTCTAAAAACAAAATGGCTGAAGATAGTCTTTGGGAGAAATGGTGGAACTGTTTCCTGGACACGATGGAGCGACGATAGCAGCTTAATCAACGGCGAGAAGGAGTTTTAAACAACGACGTTTTCAACGTTTATACCCACGAGACTTACCTTGCGATATGAGAACGCCACAACCAAACGACGAAGATAACTTATTCAGACACAATAGTGGACTTTTAGATTAATCTGTTGTTCATAACTTCATGTGGCCATGGAATTGTTTATCGTGGGATGATAATGACACATATCGCCGTAGGAGTTATAAAGAAAGGGGAATGTTGAAAATTGACTCTATTTCCTGTTGGATGACGTATACGTTGCGTAAACAACAGCGTACACGTTGACCTTCTTCACTGTGTCTGCAGAATAACCGAGACAAGAGAGATAAAATGATTTATTGGAGTATATGCGTAATTCAAGAACAGCTTCCGATTCAAATAAACCATTTCCAACAGCCTGATTGTCCAACCCTTGATTTGGCTGCTGACACACTGCTATTTAACCAAATTTTATAAGATTTTAACCAGTACAGTAATACAATGCTTCATGCAACATTAAAAAAACATACACAACTAGTACATTTGAAAAAATATTTAATCAATGCCAGGTCTGTGATCTTTTAGCAAAAGAATCAAATTAGCTTCCACTGTATGTGATCAACCTGGCTATCACCACTCCCAACCAAGGCGACATACTTCTAATTAAGAAAGTACAACCGTGCACGAGGGAAGCAAGTGATTAAATGTCCTTTCAGAGAGCATTTATGGAAATCTCAAGGGTTGGGACTCTTACGAAGCCTCAGAAATTGGAGGGGACATTTAACTAATTTCATGACACGACATGGTATTAGTTTATGATATCATGATCGCTAATGCACCACAACATGTGCGGAACTACTGCTGTCCCGACATCGACATAAAGAAGGCGTTTTGTCAAACTTTCACCCAGGAGAGGTATAGGGTTGGATTAATTAGATATCTCCGGCTTCGCCCAATCCGTTGTGCTTGGGACAAAATTTGCAAATTTTCCCTCTAAACTTTAAAGGGAAAAAAGTTTCCATCATTAAAAAGTCCTGAGGTAATCATGCAATTGAGATATTTTTCTTCATGAACAGTCCAGAGTTGTATATCAGACGCTGTTATTAAGCCACCTTTTAGCGGTTCTTACGGACGATTTCGTTGTTTACGTACACGCCATGGCCACTAAAGTTATTTGATTAAAACTCTTTTAGATCCTACCACCATGGGCTTTCCTTGCCTTGCGATTGACGATGGCCTTGTTCTGCATGGTAATAGTAGTTATCCGAAGTGTCCAATCAAGCAGCCCAAAGCTCTTCATTTACCTCACGATATGGAGTTACCTGTTGCTCACATTAAACTTCGTCACCCTAAGTGTCGTAAGCCTAATTCAGTATTTTCGGCATTGGAAACAAATCCGTCAAGAGGAAGCGAATGATGCAAATTCTAATAACCGCTCGTCTTTAAATGAGGACGTAAACGACAACATTCTGCAAATAGAAGAGGAAAGTACCGACCGCCTAGGAGGTCTTAACAGAACTCGCGAGTTACAGGGAAATTATGGCAAATTGATATGGTTGTTGTGGGTTTTGTCGGCGAATAGTGGCTTAATCGTCACCTTGCTGTTTTGGACCATAGTCTTCAGATCACGGGCATCTTTCCTTAGCATTTCCCTTCATGCAGTTAATTCTGTTTTTATCTTCATTGAAGTATTTACAAACTCGATTCCAGTGAATCTTCTGCACTGCCTATATGTGATGATTTTGGCCGGTGTCTATTCCGTTTTTACTGTCGTCTACTGGGCCGCTGGAGGCCTTGGCTTCCGTGAGAAATCATACATCTACAAGGTGATAGATTACGAAACTGGAAATCCTGCGTTAATAGCTGGAACACTGATCATCTCTGTTTTTGTTGTCACTCCTGTGATGCAGCTCTTTCTTTTTGGTCTGTACCAACTGAGACGTTACATAAGGCGGAGGACGCTCTATCCTGACTCAGATGGCCGTTCCAACTGATTGATCCTGGCATTTTGGAGTCATTTTAACACTGATACCCATAGAAGATGCTAACGAGTAATATTGGCTTATATACACGGAAAAATGCGGAACTATGTTTTCGGTTGTGAACAGGCGTAAATACTTTGTTCTGCACACTCTGAACAAATTTCACCAGTAGGGTTCAGCTGATCACAATATTGCAGCATTTTCCAGCCACCGATGCTGTTGACAAATGTTCATTATTATCATGAAATTTTAATGCTATCTCATTGGCTTCCGGATCATTCGAACACCTCGCGTCATATCTACAGAGATTAGTTTTTAGACATGTTGAGAGTTGCATCACATCTACTGACTGCAGACATTGGTTTTTAAAGATTTGGCAACTACTTTATTTCTTCATGCAATCGTTCTTAGTCCGTATAGCTGTCATTGAATTTTTTTACATGTAAATAACTGCTTGTTTTTAATCCGACGTATTTTTATGGACCTAAATAAAATTCTATAATAAAATAATTGTGGAATTCAGCCTCGCACGATCACGAGAATTATCAAGACATTTGTTCTATCGTCCTCAGCCTTCGGCTTCAGCGGACACCACAAGTACACGCTTGATGATTCTGTTGTGCTGACGTTTATCCAGTGATTAATAAATTTTCAACAAGTTTGAACGATCAGGTTTAGATCAGGTGTAGATTACTTAGCCATTTCTTGGCCAGGGTTGCCACATCGTAAGTTATTTTACTTTGGCTAACACCAGACGATTTTTCTCGTCTGGTGCAGACCTCGTGAAAGCCCAAACAATAAAGGGTTAACGAATGTCACGGTTATTGACAAATATATGCTTTTTAAAAAGGGACAAAACATCAAGATCGGAATATTTATGTCAAGATTCGATATATTTATGTCAAGATTCGATACTCGAGGACAGAGTCTCCCAAGTCGAAACGTCATTTTAGTGTATATATATAGATAGTATATATATCGCTCTATGGCCTTTAGGTCATATTGAGCGCTCTACAGGATGAGTCTTTGCCGCTTTGCATTATGCGC
>JBAHVQ010232319.1:0-10154 GCA_036872915.1 Nanipora kamurai
CTTCATTCTTTTGTTCATTTGATAAGTAAGTTAAAATATTCGCGTCCGATCTTTATGGGCATTTACAACGGCTCGCCATTGTAAATGCCCATAAAGATCGGCCGCTCATATTTTTACTATTACATAGAGCATGTCTTTTTTCTTGTCGTCAATTTTTCGGAGGGCCCCTTCTGTTGGGGGCCCCGTAACCTATAGTTTACCTAGGTTACTGGTTAATCCGACACTGTACATTAGAGCTGTTATACGAGAGAAATTCAGAACCTTAAGATCTACGACGTTAACTTCAACGACGACATCGTTTAAAATTTCATCATTTAATAAAACCACGGTTAATTGACCGCCGTGATTGATACTAGTCGCTTGCTTTATGACTTCTAAAACGCTCCAGTTCTCCTGAAACCATTGCAGTCTCGGATTATAATTCAGTCTTAAGTAACAGCTTTTGTTCCTTTGCTAGCTGAAGTCGTCCTGAAGACGTGAAAATGGCCTGACTGGTGTTGGATACATGACGGTGTGGTGGAGAATGCTCCGAAGATTTAAAATTTTTATTCTATTTGTTTGGGATAATTAATTCTTTTCAGTTAATGAGATTCTTTTATTAAAGTTCCACCAACATGGCCGTCATGACGTAACGTGCAAACCACCAATACGCCAATAAATGGCCCCATGTGACGTTGTTGTCAAACAAAATAGACTGCGGCTCATTAAAATCACAAAAATTGTTGCACTAGTTCCCTCGAAACGTTATAAAATTTCTGCATGACAACCAATTAATCCCAAATTTACCATTTTTAATATTATTTTACGTTTCTCTCCGACGAAGGGCTTTCGTTAGAAATGTCAGTTATGCTATTTTAAAGTTCCGGGAGATCTCTTTTGACCAGGCTAAAAGTTCCAACATTGTTGGACAACAACAGGTCGTGAACAATATTATAACAAATGCAAATTTTGTCCAACACTCAACGAACAATAAAATCGTTATGACTGTATGTCATGCTCTCATGTCGGTGGAAAGTTGAATGAAACTTTGCATTTGTTAACATTGCTCGTTTCCTAATGTTGTACAACTGACAGCGTTGGAACGTTTAGCCTTGACAAACCCTTATGGCTTTACGCACGTCTATCAACACTGCCCGCAGTATTCCACTTATCATTGTTTTGTAGTTATTTTAGCCGGGCTAGTACAGCGTGTGTACTTAAACGTCTGCCAAAAATCCGTACGCCATCATACCCAACCGGGCCATCTCTCTCCATATAATTAATTGGTCCGTCGAAGTGGTCGTCGTGATAAAAAGAAACACATTGACTATGTAACGAGGTAAAAATCTACGCAGGATCCGTTTGAGTTTTCGAAAAGATTGTCAATGAGTTACAGCTTCTGTAACCATCTCAAAATATCGATATTTTTACTGACTGGCAGTTCTCTAATGCCTACTAAATTAAAAAAGTGGGCAAACTGTTATTAGGATGTCATGCAATGTAATTGATAACCATTCGCTAATCTGAAGCCGAAACATGTGAAGAATTTGATGCTTCCAATTCAATCGCAATTCTCAAAAACAGAAAGGTACTACAATAAACGTAAGTCGTGGCCTAATCATTGCCATCCTAGATTAGCTGCACATGCGTAGTATGGGTTTATCGCATGAATGGTATTATCTGTTACTCGAATGTACAAATTTCGACTTTCACAAGTATAATTATAATAACAAAAACAATAATAATAATAACAACAATAGTAATAGTAATAAAAACGTTACAAAAGTAGAAGACTGCATTATGATACGAATTTAATTAAGAATCTAAAATATGACTACGATCAACTGCAAAGGCGGATAACTAGCAATTGAGATACACCATCAATTTGGCCAAAATCTTGTTTCGTTCGGTTTTCGCACCGAACGAGCGACTAAGGAAAGAAATTTGTGTGTTGAAATTTCAGTGAATTTTCAAATGTAAATAAAAATAGACCTCGAACAGATCAAACAATTGACGTAAATAAGTAATTTATTACATATCTTTTAATTAATTATTGCTTTGTTTATAGCACTTTTGGAGGCAATAATTAACGTTACTTCATGATTTTTAAATATCACGTAATGTTTAACTCTAGTTCCTTTTATCTATTATTTCCTAAAACTGTTGAGGAAAAGAATTTCTTTGGTCGCAAATCACTTTGTTTTTTTAACATCAGTCTTTCGACAAAGGAACTCAGTCCTCGTTTTCGGTACTGAATGGAAACAAGCTTAGTCTCCTAACAGTTCTTGGTATCTAAAGTAAAATAAAACTCAATCTTTGTTCATGTTTTAATTGCATGCATCGAGGTTTCTTGCACGAATAGTTCGTATAATTTTATTTAATTCAGGAGGATCTATCCAGGAAACCGCTTGTTTCGTAGTCATTGAGTTACGACGATTCTGGGCAATTTCGGCAATATGTGCTGGATCTCTCAGAGTCTTTCAGCTCATTTATATGCTTATTCACATTAAGTAAAGTCAGACGAATACGCATTAATTATCCACTTCCGAAGGTATTTTAAAATGTGCTCCAAGTTATCATCTTAAAACTCGTAGAAAAGGGCGGATTATGTGCACCATCGGCATTTCGATCCGTAAATATATTACCCTGAATTCTTAAGTTGGTTTTCGTTAATTCAGTTGCAGATGGAGAAATCTGTATAATTCCCGTCATCTTAATAAAAATACTCTCTTACAAAGATAATTTTAAGGCCCAACTTAGACTCATGCGACCACCAGAAACACGCAAGAACGGCGAAGGAAATATTTAATTACCAAAAATCTTATTGTTGAACTGTTAGCTGTGCTTGGGATATAAAGATAGAAAAGACAAAAGAATAACGATTGTAATTATATTTGAAATGTCTCTTATTACTGTAACTGTCGTTCTCCTACAGCTAGGTCCTTTTACTATGAAGACGGCGGGAGGTACTAATTAGGTTTTTAGTGAGGCTGGTCAAATAAATGAGAACTAAAGTGACAAAGGATAGGTTTGTCATGACCATATCAAGAAATGAAGAAAATAGAAATAGAACTAACACATTAACCTGATTGACGCGTTAACTGTACAATTTTTAGTAAAAGTACAATCTTTTAAATGTCAATTGTGCAATCGTACTTCTTGAGCAAGATTCAAAAAATTCGAGACCACAAGGAATTAAAGAAAATGACATACACCCTCTTTTCTCGATGTCAGTCAATCTGCTACGGTAATCTGCTGGTCAATCGATGTCGGCCAATCCCAATAAACTCTTTACCCACGATTCTACTGGAGAATGTTATTCACAAACATTATTTCCCTGTCCGTTCCTTACGAGTTTGGTTGGTTTTTCAATTCAAAATTTCCGTTCGAATTTGATTTGAGAGGTATTGTATTTTAATTTCGATCACATATATAAATCAATATTCGATGGAATTTAAGAAACTGTCTGCACCATATACACCTTTGCACGATTAATTACGTTCGCAATGTCGTCAGGCATCCAAGGTATCCTGTACTTCACTTGCTGCGTTAAGTCCATGACTCGATACTCCGTTACTAACTGGTTGTGCAGACACAGCCGCGTCTTTGTCCAATTTATTAGATTCTGCTTTCTAAAAAGGTGACAAAATTGCTGTATAAACCTATTCGGTGTTGACAACAGTGATGTTTCGTAGTTGATCACATCAAAAACCTTGCGATGGTCTAATGTTTAATTTTTGTAATGACCATTTCTATGCCCAGAGTCCTCGTGAAATGAAAAAATACCAGTGCATTTTTTGCAAAATATTAAACGTGTTCATCAATAAATTAATGTATGATTTAAATTATTCAATCACATATTAATGCATGAATTAATTACGATATGTTTTCAAAGGGGAAATGCTATTAAAAAAATTACATATGTTAAATAAAGAACATTCATGGGACTGGAATTGCAATGCACATACAAATAATTCATAATTAGCGATATATATATAAACAGAAAGCTCACAGTACAATAAAAACCAGTTGCTAAACAAGCGTATATAGCATAGTAGGGAAAAAGCTACTTTTAAAACGGTCTGTACGAAAAAAAGATACGCTGTAATTAGTACAGTAATGTAAACTTCGGCCAATAGTTCTGTGTATATATACATTTCTTAGCCACTTTTTTTCGCCCAAGCGATAAATGTCTTCAGAATTTTAATTAAAATCAATGTGTCATAATTTCATTACTTGTGTTATCACTTCATGTTATCCCGATGGCGATTACCAGATGTATAAAATTTGCGTGGAGACATGCGCACAATGTCTTGATGTGGTGCTTAAGAAATGCTTTTTCTTCTCAAACCTCGCAGAAACAAAGTAGCCTTTTAGCGCTATATATTCAAAGACAACTCACCTCACTAGATCCCACGTAACCTGACCAAATCTCACCTTTCCCCCTCCACAGCTCACGTTTACTTTAATTATCCCCGCCACATTACTACACAACTTTTCCCACACTGAAGCATAACTGGTGGTCAATTCCCGATACCAATTAAAAACGTAACAGGCGTGGAGGCTTCCATTTCCCCCTCCAGCCAGTGAACAGTAATACCTTATGTTTTCGTGGAAGAATGTGTTGTTGATCATCTGCATTAAGGTCCTCATCGCTATGCCAAAACGCTTGGTTATCGATTCCTTTCACAATATCAGAGGCTTTGGGGCTAGTTTCCTTGAAAAGCAAAAAAACATAACTTGAAAACTTTTACCTAAGACAATACTTATCCGAATTCTTACGTGTACTAACTTAACGACTCTAAGTTAATCAACTCCACTCCACTCTATCCTTTCCATTACCAGTCCTAGCCTTTCGTAATTATTATATAATTATATCATATATCACGCGTGTCATATCATATGTCATATCATATACCATAATCATTTGATATCATATACCATGAACCATATCGGGCAAGTAGAGAAACCTCTACTTGGCCCGGCAGGGATACGAACCCACGACCTTCGGTTTACTAGTCCGACGCCCTACCAACTGAGCCACAGGTCAAGTTGGAAGCTGGTCACGAAATTGATGTTACTTCGGCTCTTGATATTTCGAAACATATACTAGTTTCTTCGATATCGGGACATTTAAATCCCATCTGATTTTAATTGGCCGAGTAGAAGAATGAACTCGGGTGGAGAATAATGATGTTAGTTGCTACTCCAAGTGACGAACCATATCGGGCAAGCAGAGTTTTCTCTACTCAGCTACGCTGCTTAGAGTTTCACGTGTCTACAACACGATGCAAGCTGAGCCTGCCGCACTGGTCAGGTAGTGATCGCGCATGATGTAGGTGCCTAGGAAACTTGATAATGCCAAAAGAGGTTACGTCATGCAATAAAAATGCAGGATAAATTAACAAATATTACAGAGCAAGTGTTTTTTCCTATGTCTACAAGTTGTGATTAGTTCGTTTCTAGAATTTTATGAACTGAGTTCAGGATGGCAGATGACAAGGAATTTTTCATGCAAACATAAATTACATTTTTTGTGGTGCTAGAATACCCCTTTCACCGTCTGATTATTCTCCACTTCAACGTAAATTTAATGTTATTGTCCTGTTCCAAACGTGTTTGCTATTTCTCTGAGTTGCGTTTCTAAAGGAGCTCGTGTATTGTTATATCGGGACTTGAAGGTGCCTTCAATGATACCGATGTAGATCTCAATTTTGCTGTTGTCTTCCCTCTTTATAGTTGCTTGGTATATAAGTCTGTCTATTATGCACTTTCCGGCTAGCGGGTAGGATTCTTTTTGGCGGCAGTTGCAACTTAGAGAGTCGGGTGGATTGGATTGAGTCTGGGTTTCTTTGCTGACCATATGTTTGTTGTGTGATGCGATGATGTTTGCGACGTTTGGCTTGCAGACACGTGAAACTCTGAGTAGCAAACGCCGTTCTAACTTTATTAAAGTTATATGTATATGTATATATATAGATGAGATTTTTTAATCATACGACGAGAGTGCTCAATATAGAGTAGAGCGAATTACAATAGCAAGACAAGGTAAACTTGGGTTACTTCATAAAAATTTACTACTAAATTTTGACTCCGCGACCCCGCCATACCAAGAAGCCCTAAAAAGAAGCGGCTATGGCTACAAACTCAACTTCAAACCCGAACCACCAAATCCAAAACTTCCGAGAAACAGAAACAGAAGTGTTCTATGGTACAACCTATCATTCAACGCCATCGTCCCCACAAACATAGGACACAAATTGTTAAAGATCGTCGACGAGCCCTTTCCACGAAACCACCCGCTTCGCAAAATATTTAATCGGAACACTTTGAAATTAAGCTATAGCTGCATGCCAAACGTCGCAAACATCATCGCATCACACAACAAACACATAGTCAGCAAAGAAACCCAGACTCAGTTCAATCCACCGACTCTCTAAGTTGCAACTGCCGCCAAAAAGAATTCTGCCCGCTAGCCGGAAAGTGCATAACAGACAGAGTGGAGGGAAGACAACAAAGTTGAGACCTACATCGTAACAATCACACGAGCTCCTTTAGAAACCCGACCCGGAGAAATAGCACGGCCCTAAGCAAATACATTTGGAGCTTAAAGAACAATAACATTAAATTTTCGTTGAAGTGGAGAATAATCAGACGGTGTAAGGCGTATTCTAGCAGCACAAAAAAATATAATTTATGTTTGCATGAAAAATTCCTAATCATCTACCATCCTGAACTAAGTTCATTAAATTCTAGAAACGAACTAATCACAACTTGTAGAAATTTTTATTGCATGACGTAACCTCTTTTGGCATTATCAAGTTTCCTAGGCACCTACATCATACGCGATCACTACCTGACCAGTGCGGCAGGCTTAGCTTGCCATACGAAACAAATTTGTAGTAAATCTTTATGAAGTAACCCAAGTTTACCTTGTCTTGCTATTGTATATATAGAGAGAGAGATATATAGATATATATAGATATAGGTACGTTAGGACCATCGCGACCGTGTCAGAAACGGAAACGCTGGTTTAAGAACTGCTTCAAAGTAATCAGCTTATACTCAAGAACTAAATCTTTAATTTACAAGATCAAGTGGAGCATTTGACGGGAAACGTGAACGAACTTACAAAATATGGCGTCACCGTTGCTTGGAAAGACGATGCATTCCCATCAAACAAAATGAAAGTATTGATGACCCGGTTTGATCTGTTTGAAATTTAATCATTTGCATGTCAAAGCAGAAGATATTTAAAAAAGAAACCGCCTTAATAAAACTGCACTTTGCAGAACAAGACCAAATTTGCCTCCGAGATCAAAAACAAACCACAGTGCTGCAGACCTTGGCTTTGCAAGAGACTAATAATGAGATATGCATTGTCGAAAGCCACGAAAGAAAGGACGAGGATCTCTTTAACAAACATTTGGCCTTAAAATATTAAGAAATTCTCAAATTGCTATAATTATGGAAATTATTTGTCGGTTCTTCCATTCTCATATTAGAAGTTTACTGTAAATGCTAATTTTTATTAGAATATAACAAATGCTGACAGATTAATCATCCCTTTTCTTTGAATGAATTGACAGAGACTAAACTTAACGTTTCCGAAGAAATATTTTATAGTAATGCCATTCCTGGCTACTCGTTTATCTTCCAGCCCCTTTTTTCTAATGCTGGTAGGACAAGTTTCTCTGTATCTAAAAAATTAAATTCTTCAGTGGAAAATTATTTGTTGGGGTCCACAACTGATGATGAATCCTTAGCGACGATTTCATTTTTAGGGTTATTTATACACAAAAACTCAGTGATCTTAAAGCATCTACTGCGTGGCTCTTCTGTCAAATGATTGTTTGTATCTAACATTAACCGGGAGAAAAAACATTTGTATTACACTGTAATGGGTGGTTTTAATCTCCTACACTCGGATTCACATTCAGGTATTGATGAGTTTTTAAACACACTGGGATCCCACTTATTTAATCCACTTATGTAACGTATGTAGTTTTTGAAAACATCTGAAAACGTTTTAAGGGCATTAACGCAAAAAATATTAAATATTAAAATGTTTCATTTACTAATATATATAAACCACACCTTTGTATAAACCGCATGGTATTAGATTGAGTAAAAAAGTTACGGTTTATAAGCTGCATTTTACGGTAATTACAGTTGATCTTGACGAACAACTTGTCAGCACAGGGCAAATGATTTACAGGTGCAATCTGACTGTTAACTGCACAGTCTATTGTTAATAGACTCTTATCAGCATAAAAAATATTTACAACAACAAAAAGGTGAATATCATGGAGGCTGGTAGAGTTATGAATATAACTGATACCGTATATATTTTCAACATCCAAAAGAAAGAAATTGCTTTCTGTTATGTAAATATAACTTTACAGTAAACCATTGGCACACTTCACCCCTTAATCCTTAGTGCCCAAGTTTCTGCAAAAGGATGTGGTGATAGGCTGTGTCAAAAACTTATGATAAACTCTAAAAAATAGTACATGAGTACAACGTACATGTAGCAGCCATCCCCTGTTGCTCTTTTACATGTACCTGCACTTGGTCCGTAATTGATAAAAGTGCATGTAATATACATGTAAAATGTTTGACATGAAACCCAAATTGCTAGAATGTTGTGTGGTGTACAGTGTCATGCTTATTCATATTGTAAAACTAATTAATTTCCAATAACATAATCTTTGATAACATAACTTTTTCAAGTAGTTCATTAAATACTGAAAACAAAAGGAATAGAATAATAGTTGTAAAGACATACTGTATTGTTGATTTATGTAAATAGAAAAAAATCCTGCCTTTTTTTTTAAAGTGATCAGGGTAAAAACAACATTTAACAAAAACCGTTAAAGAGAATTCCCAATATTTTTTGAGATAATTTCTTTGGTAAATTTAAAAATGTTAGTTGGAATGGATGTTGGTAGAGTTATAAATATCATTCATTTGATACTGCGTAAAACTATGTGTGAAACTGGAATAGGAGATGTCCAAGAACTGAACCGTCAGGTATATCACACAAAACATTCACTGATTAATTCCTGTTTTTACACTTCCCAAAGAAACAGATTGTTTTCTGTTGATATCTAATTACTGCATGTGGTGATTAATCGTATCAAAAGTTTTAAATATACAAGTGGCAATCATCCTAAATTGCTCTGTGTATTTGGTAAGTAATTTAATCACAAAGAACCACTGAATATAATTTCTAGTGGTCTTGAGATAATTTCTGTTTTAAGTTTTAAAATATTAACTACTACATGTACATGTATGCTGAATGGACCAGTAACTTTTGAATACAACCTTAGTTTGTTTCTACCTCAATTTCATTTGTGGCAATAAGATCTAGAAATAAGCTGATTAAATAATTTTCTTGGTGGTATGAAATCAATTGAAACCTCACTAAGGGTATCAATGTAGCAAAATGATTTCCTGTGTAAGCAAAGAAATCATTAAATTTATGTATTGGCAATAGATGTGCTATCACCCAAACTAATACTGTTTTATCCTCGAGAACTTTGGAAGGTAAACTACCACCATTTATTTAAGGCATCTTTTGAGTTCCTTTTGATAGTTATTTCCCATAAAATAGTTCTTATTAATAGCAATCCATTTTATTAAATTTAATTAGACAGTTTCATCTGTTTCTGTATAATATCAATTTATTATAATGGCTTTGATTTAATGTATTTTTTACAGAATTACTTTTGATTTTCAGTAAAGTTTGGATACCTGGAGTTATCCAGAGCTTGGACATATACTTAATATCGCTTCTACTTAGCTGCTTTAGAGGAATATGTTTATCAATAATTTTTACTAACTTATAACAAGAGTTTACAAACATTTCATGGACATTATTATTGGGAGATTCAATATCGTCAAGAAATTTGTCTTCGTCAAAAAAGAGTAAAATCCTTTTTCAATATTAATGAGAAATTGAATTAAAGAAAACATTACTTTAAACACTGAGCAGAAAGCCTGCTCATGTGGGAGCTTGGCAAATATCAGAACATCAGAGGATGTTCGCCAAGCTCGTTTACTCAGAAAATTGATTTCTGAGCCATAGACGGGAACCGAACCCACAACCTTCTGATGACCGGTGAGACGCTCTAACCATTGAGCCACTACGACTCAGATGGCGAGCTAGGCTG
>JBAHVQ010232330.1:0-10153 GCA_036872915.1 Nanipora kamurai
TGTTGACATACAGAGACTCCAAAGACCTGAGCGGACATGTTTGAAAATAAGTTGGCATTCAGTAGCTGGAAATTGATGAAAATTGCTTGCAAGATCTCAAAGTTGAAGATTGACTTGGTTTGATCTTGAGTCTTGAGTTAAGTGTTAAGTGTTCTGCAAATGCAAGGTGTTCAGAAGAAGTCTATGTCTATGTTACAAGCGGCAGATGTGTTGTCCATGTGCACTCTAACTCTAACTGAAATCTACAAACCTAGCTTGACTATAACTATAATTGGATCCAAGACACAATTTAGAGAGCTTTGCCTTGGCCAGTGCTCGTCTAGCAGATCTCAAAGCACAGCCTAAGAGTGACCATCTGCATGCTTCTGATTGATGAAATAGAAATGCCATAGATAGTTTTTCAATTCCAATTTGCCTTTGGACTTCCACACACCTTCGTTCTCCTCTTATAGTTCCTCATCAAGCGAACTGTTAAAGTTAAAACATAATCTGTGCTTTAAGGCCTAGGGTTCAATCTGAAACTAGCTCCAGTCCATGACAAAAGCCAGTGCAATTTAGCAGCTCTGCACCAGAAACCTGTGTTTGTATGGCTTCTTCTGATTCTTCTTCTTCTTCCGGAATCTCTGTCTGCGGAATAGCCATATCAGTCAACAACTGTCGAACTGCTCTCCTTGTACTTTCTCCTGGATACCTGAGTATCACACTCAACAGACTGAGGATGATCCCTCTTTTCTCTTTCAAATCAAACTCTTCTGTCCATGTCTTGTGTTCTGTCTCCAACTTCATATCAATCCACTTCAACGTTCGGCGAATATCATCTTGCAAGTGTAGATCAAACATCTGTTTTGTTGGATCGAATTGCGTCTCCTTTTCATGCAGGGTACCATTTGCCCCGCCTTGATCAGCACTCAGCTTCTTCATCTCGAGAAAAATTCTCAAGCTCACAACTGTCAACAATCCGAAAATTGCCAAGCAAATCAATGTACCGATCATCTCTGCTCGTTGTTCTTCGCTAGCAATGCAACCTTGCAAGCTCATGCCTAATCCTGCAAAAGTTCCAAATGCACAACGACCAACTCTCTTTGCCATCATGGTCTTCACAAGTCGGACTGCTTGTATGTCCTCCACATGTTCAAAATACTCTTTAGTTCCAACCCGTTCATACTCAGTGTCTTGGTTGCTCAAAAGAATTGCTTGAAGAAAAAACATCAAGAAACTCCTTCTACCAATGCTCAACTTCTTCGTGTTCAAATCAGCAATGTTCAGCTTCGTTGCAATGGCCTTAACTTCGACCAAGCCGTCTTGAATCAATGCCTGAGTCCACAAAGGCGAACATGGTAATGTTTCAACCTGCCGACACCTGTTCTCTGAAGCCACTGCCTTGCACTGCTCGAATCTGTTCTCACGATCGTCCTGGAAACACTAGAAACCATGAAGTCCCAAATAGTTTTTATCAGCAAGGTTTCACTCAGCCCACCTGTAAGTGCTAGTAGTTCAGCTTCACAAGATGAAAGCGCTATGCCCTTCTGGGTTCGTGAATGACTGTGAACAATGACACTGTTCAGACATAGAATTGTTGAAGATGTGCTCTTTCTTGTAGGTGCGTTTCCTGCCCAATCAGAGTCTGTGAACAGTTCAAAAATGTGCTCCTGTGGTCTGTCGTTTGTCTCATACTCTTCTCTCATGCCGTTCAGCTTCTTTACCATGGTATTGCCTGTCTTCTCATAGGAAAGGAGAAATGACATATTCTTTGTTCCCTTCAGGTACAAGATCAAATGAACTAGACACTTCTCTGCGGTCACAGTCGGCGAAGACAACCAAGATGACAATGACTTGATTGCAAACTGACAGTCTATTCTTTCCTGTGAAAGACACATGAGTGCTTCTTTCCGGGGAGTAGTCTTCTAGACTTTCGCTGCAATCCACTTGGCCAAGCAAACTATGGTCTGGAGTAGATTTTGGTTTGTTTGAACTGAGGTTGTACAACTTCACCAATGCATCAATGTGTTTCTCACTAGGCTTCACAAAAATGCCGTCTGGTGTGAACTTGTATCGTTTCTTCAAATAACCAATCTCTTCATCTGTTCCTGTCTGGCCAATTGGGACTGGTCCTTCAACTTGTAGTTTGTACCGCTTTCTCAGCTCTTGCAAAAGCCACTCGCCATCAGACACAAACTTTAAAGCAACAAGGATGTCGTCCACATGAACATTGACAACCATCAACTTTTCTCTGTGTCTGAAAACGGAAGGCATCACAATGCAAGGTTCGAAGCCCAACTCACCAAGGACCTCCGAGAATGATGAAAACCAACGTTTTGCTCCGTTTCTCTGTCCTGGAAGAACTCGTTTCAACTCCCACAAAACATCGTTCTGTAAATTCAGCACTTCTTTCATCCAAGGCCTCAACTCAACATAGCAAGGCTCCACCTGAGGAACTGTCAAGTACGCGTCACTAATGTCAAGGCTCATCAACTTCCAATGAAAGTTCAGATGCATCACAAAGAAAAGCCTCACTGCAGACGTTGCCGTAGTAGGTGAAAATGTCTCAGGATCGCTTGCTGCTCCTGATCGAAATTCTCTTGCCACTATCCTACAGCGTCTCTTCCAAGCTCCTTCTCTGAACCTCCAATCGAAGACCTCTTTCAGGTCAATGAACTTGACCTTGGAAAAATCAACTTCTGAACTCTTAGCTTCTTTCACCACTCCTAGTGATTTCAACTTGTTCATCTCTGTCAACATGGCCTCATCGTCAAGCCTCTGCAACTCTTCGTCTGAAACCTCCGGGGGCTGCTGTCCATGAAAATCTAACTCATGCTCTTCATCCAAGGAAACAAGGAATTCGTCATCTCCTAAACTCTGCTCGACCTCTTGCTCCCAAAGTTCATCATCATGCTCCTTCATCTCAACCTGTCCAGCAAACAAAGGTGCATATAGGTGTTCTCGGCCACTACTAGGACTAGCATTCAAGCCTTCACCGCGTGCTGCTTTTGCTCGTGGTGATCCTTCTTCTTCACCTGCACTCCGTCTTAATGAACTTGCCATCTCAATGTCATCAATGAGCGAACTAGCTTCTTTCAACTCTTGCATCATACCTGCGTCCAGCAACGGGGGAGTAACCGGCGCTTTTCCTCCTGGCGTAGTGGGCGCATACTCTGAGGACATTGCTTCTTCTGCGTCCAAAGCAATCTTGATTTCTAACCTGTTCTCCTTCTCGAGGATCACGTCGATATCCACCAGCCTCCATAATCACTGGTAAAGGTGTTCCAAGTCCAGCTGGTGTTTTAGGTCCCTTCTGTTTAAGCCAAGGACTGCAAACCAATGCGTTGATCACGTCCTTTCTCCACGGTGTTGCACACCGACGAACTGACCTGGAAGCAAACTGTCCGGTTGGGGTTACAATGATGTTCATGTCGTTTTGGTCTTTGCCAACCCAGATTCCACCTGTCCATGTACTGACACCCTTTTGTTTTGAAGGTTTCTTCAATCCAAAACAGAACTCTCCAAAAGGCATCAACTTACCATCATACTTCTTGCCATACACGATCTCGAAAGGTGTTCCACGCAAAGCACGATGATCATGAAATCTGTTCAACAAGAAACAACTGTGAACCAAGGCCCATGCTCTCAACACGTGTGTTTCCTCCAGCATCGTTCCAATGGCATCCTCAACATGCATCACAAGAGCCATAGCTTGATGCTTCATTGTTTGAATCTGCCGTTCAACTCTAGCTGTCCTGCCCTTGTGGTATGGCTTGCCCATGATCTTCGTTCCAGGGTAGCCCATCGACCTGCGAATCTCCAATACCAAATCTAAGAGACTGAGTGTTGCTGGCTCTGAATCCATGATGAAGTTCACATCTTGCAAGTATCCCAAATCCAATGAAAATCGAACTACTGCTTCAGCCGCTTGCCTGTAAGCTCCCTTGGTAGTCGTTGGGAAGACATTGCAAAACCTTGTCCTGGTATCCAGCATGCACAAAGCCGGACAATCTTTGCCAAGAAAACTCCAATCCATCTGAATCGAAGGAATGCCAGTGTCCTCCTTGTCGAAGTCCGTGCTCTGACTGCTCTTGTCTTCTCGTGATTTTGCCTTCACACAAATACTGCACCAACTCTGGAATGGAAGATGTGTCACTGCATGCCTTGCCTGCTCCTCCTCCCCAGGAAGGGAATCAGGAGCCTTCTGCACTGAAAGCTCTGGAACCAACATCTTCTTTCTCAAATTCTCTGAAACAACGATTGCATCTCTCTTGTATTGCATTTCAATGTAATTGCACAATCTTTCAAACAGCTTTCGTTTGGAACCGCTTTGACTGACACCGAAATACTCACATGCCTCCCTAAGAAATTTTACTGGGCTTTCTTCACTCAACTCTTGACCATTCACAAAAACTGATTCTGGGCACTCCACCAAGCCACCAGCACTTTCCTGCTGCATCACCTCCGGCTCAACTGCTCGAAGCTCATCTGGCACCAGAGGTTCACGAGGAAAAAATTTCTCAGGTTCTCCAAGCTGATCAATCGGTCTCGGTGGCACCTGATGTCGTGCTGCAATAGAAGGAAGGTCCTCTGCACCTTGAACTTCACACTGAAATGTACTGAGAGGAACCATATTGCGTGAAGGGAAAGTCAAAACTGAAGTCTGGAAAACAAGTCCTGGAATGGGTCCATCGTTTGTCCCCTGAGACAACTTTGCACACAACTCAATGACCTCCCAATGGTTTCCAACTTTTGCTATCGTGGTTCGATATCTCCAAGGTGCACTAAACGTGTTCTTGAAGTCGTGGAAATTCCGACCAAATGCAAAATGACATGGTGATCCGTTTTGCAAAAACTGCCAACCTTCTTTCAGCTTCGACACGTCCATCGAAAAAGAAACTGTCACTCCACAAACAGCTTTTGTTTCTATCTCTTCCTCTTCAACCCTTCTCACACAAGCAAGAATGCTCAGGCTGTTTCGTTTGTAAAACACTGGAATGCGGCAAATCTTGTCTGGCGCTATCAAAACTCCTGCACAAGGACCATACCTGCTTTCGTTGATAAAGTTCCTATCTCTATCGTCTTTTGCTCCAAAATTCCAACCATGCTTCAACAACCTTCCCAATGATAACAAAGGGTTTGTGACATTTGCTACCACGAACTCCTCATCCAAAACACACTCATCCATGTGCTCTCGTGGAAATGCTTGCACTAGTGACAACTGAGCTTTGCGCAATTGTTGGACCTTGACTGGTTTTCCTTGGGCATCCTCCAATCGAAGTGAAGGAACCTGACTCAATTCAACTCCGGCTTCTGTCCCTGAAGGCAATAGTGAAAGGTCTGCTCCACTATCTAGCACTACCCATTCTTCATGCTCTGAGTTCTGAACCATTCTGACATGAAAACTCTCTTCTTGCCCTTGTTGTGACAACCACTCATAGAACGCGTCGTCAGCGAGTGAGTCAGCATCAACCTGAACATCTTCTGCATCGAAAATCTCATAGGCCTCAATTGGTTTGTTCACCAATGAAATCATCCGAATTGAGCCCCATCTGGAACTCCTCCAGCTGTCAGCCTCTGAAATTTCACTCATTGCAAACTCCTCTGGATACACATCTGGAGGTGTAGCAACGTGGTACATCTTTACTCTTCTCACACCTGCTCTTCCACCACCGGTAGAAGCTGTTGTTGAACTGTACAATGAACTTGTCGTCGACCGTCTCATGTCTTCTGTCGGAACTCTCTGACTAGCAGCATCTTCTTGTCTCACCTCCATCACCATGGGGGCGTTGCCACGATTAGGACATTCATTGCCCCAATGCCCTGACTGTCCGCACACCCGGCACCTATCCGAGTCCACCCGGTACCTATCCGAGTCTCCTTTTTTTCCTTTCTTTCCTTTGCCTTTGCCGTTCTTGCCTTTGCTCTTTCCTTTGCTGCTCTTGCCATAGCCTTTGTTCTTTCCTTTCTTACCTTTGCCTTTCTGGGAATAGCCGCCTCTGAACCAAGAACTAGCTCCACTCCAGGCGTTTGACCACCCGGACCAACTGCCTTTGCCACCTTTGCCTTTCCAGCTGTTCTTACCTTTGCCAAACTTGCCTTTTCCTTTCATAGTTACAGCATCAACCTCCATAGGAACAACTCCACCTGTGTCCTGTAGGCTGCTCATAGTCGACTTCGAAGGTTGCGCAACATTCTTCAATGCATCTGTCATTGACCATGTTCTTGTAGACCGCTCATAACTGAGGATCTTCTCTCGCACTTCACGGTATGAAGTTCCTTCTTCAACAGCCATCGTGATGTGTTGCCTGATGCTCTCTGGACAAATCCTGAGAAGAACTCCAAGTAGTACGTCATTGTCAAATGACTTTGACCTCAACACATTGTACTCTTGCACAAGTGCCTCAAGCCCTGAAATCGGTTCAGCTATCTTACCCAATTCCATCTGGGGGTAGTTGGTGATTGCTTGAGACAAGGACAATGAACGCTGTCTTGTAGCCGGTGCGAAATGATCTGCCAAAGATTTCCACAGCTTGAACCCGTTCATCTCCTGACTATGTGCTCGACTGAGTTGCAAACTGCTTCCTCTCAGATAGGAAGTGAGGATCGAATACAACTTTCTAGATATCTCTTTCTGTGCATCGGACCAAAGATCGTCTTCTACTTCTTCATGAGGTGCTAGTTTCTCGCACTCTTTGATCCCTTCAATGAAATCTTGATTGCTGTAAGCTAGCCAGTTCAAAAAGCGATGCCTCCAGTTTATGAATCGAAAACTTCAGGAGGCTTGAGGATCTTTGCTGCACTTTCTAAGTTCCTCGCCAAGCTTGAAGAACTGCTGCTGCCTTCACCTAATCGAGCAATGGCGGTTGCAGTGTTCTCCGCCATGATCCCTTGCCTGTGCATGTATCCTGAAAATTGCTCAATGAAATTCGAAAATGGTTGTTGATCCATGCATTCAACCGACCAACTGCTCAATGTAAGCACCAAAAACTGGAGTCCAAGTTTGTTTCGTCTCCAGCAAAACCTCTTCTCATTTCCAACACCTGATTGCCTCTTTCTCACCTGTTTCTCACAACCTTTCCTCCGTAGCCCCTTTGGACATCGGCTCAAGCGCTTCTTGAAGGTTTCC
Organism: Nanipora kamurai; assembly: GCA_036872915.1. Classification (NCBI taxonomy): domain Eukaryota; kingdom Metazoa; phylum Cnidaria; class Anthozoa; order Scleralcyonacea; family Helioporidae; genus Nanipora; species Nanipora kamurai. The sequence continues at coordinate 7,109 of JBAHVQ010232330.1, forward strand.
GCAACAATGTATGCAAAGAAGGAAAACTTGTGGCGCAAGATTTGGAGTCTAGGCTCAACAAAACCTCTTCTGTACCATCTTTCAGCTTCTTTCCAACACCATAGCTGCCATGCCAACGTACACGCTGTCACCACATCAATGTACAACCTGCCAACCAAGCTCTGCTTTCCATTCGACCTGTCAATGCATGCTTGCTCAACCAATGCTTTGCAGCCAACAACAAGCTCGACCGACCAACACGCGCCATCTGTCAACCAATGCTCGACCAACACTTGTTGCACAACATACGCAATCAAAATCGACCACGCTCCGACCAACCAACGTGCAACATCCATGGCTCTAGCCCCTCACCAGGTCACGGATCCTTGGGGCTCCGCTACCATGTTAGGTAGCAAGCATGAGCGACCGCCCTGATTTTGACCCAAGCGCTACAGCGGAGTAAGGTAGTTTTCAACTAGCAAACTGTGCACTTCCCTGTACATCTAGTTACACAGCAAAAGCTAACAATTCACAAGTGTCTTTGGGAGAGCTGGCAGTAGGGCAGGTGAGTTCAGTGTCAGCTTTCAAAAGAGCGGTTTCTGCCCGTCATAGCCATCAGAGTCTTCTCCGTCTGGAGGGAGAAGATTGATCCACTTCGGTAGTGCCAAGCGAGGGCATAATGCCCAGGAGTTGCTTTCCGCGTAGGGCCCCCGCCAGGTTGTTGGCTTGCTCACTTGCGTGAAACGCGTTAGTTGACCGCAGTCAAAGAACGCTCTGTGAGCAATATACTGAAGTGTAGGTGGGATATCTACTTCTATGAGGGCGTTGCAAAACATGAAAGCTTCTTTACGAATTACGAATGCGCCGCAGCTTGGTTGGAAGCCAGATGTGCTCAAGATTCACAGAATGTGAGAAAGTGGATCCCCAAACGGCGTCAATCGACGTGCTGGATAGGGCGACAAAAGCAAGCCGCTTGCAATTTTCACAAGCCAGTGGCCCTAGGAAGTTGACATCTGATGGGAGCTTGAGGTATTCAAGTCCCGATGAGCTAAAGCTTCCTTCTGGTGTTCCTCGAGTGGATGGTGGCCCTGATGGCGGACTTGATCCTCTGGCGGTTTGGACAAACTCAACTTGGGACAGCGCAAGGCAGCTTTCGAAGACATATGGGGAAATATTGACCCCAGGGGCAAGCTCGTTGGTATTCCTTTCATTCATGTCAATATACAGCAACATTCTGCAAAGGCTCGACGACCCGGGACTACTTGAGTTAATGCATAGCAGCCTTGGAAGGCACCTTTGTTAATGCAACTACAGTGGCAGGTGGTTTGACAAGAAAAGAATCATACTGTCGCAAGGAATGCAACCCGACACTCCATGGTGGCGAAGATGTACTGAGAGCCAACCGCATTCATCGCCCCTGTTTCACCTCCTCTCATTCTGGCTTACACGGCCTCTTGCGCTCCGCCCCCGGTTGCAGTTTGTCTTTTGGGGGTTTTGGTTTTTGTTTTGTTTTGTTGGGGTTCTGCGTTTGTTTGTTGGCCTTCTGGTTGTCTTCTCTACTGCAACCTGGATCGTAACTCTCTCTTCACTAGAATAAGATGACCTGTGCAACCTCTGCGCACATGGCGTCTCCACCCGTGCAAAAAAGATAGTCAGACCTCTTCAGAAGAAGAGTGGATGAACAGAGATACAGTCAAACCGACTGTAACGTTTGGCTCAAGAGCGGGATTCAAAAAGGGGACGCTACTGCTTCCGTGTTTTCACAGTCCCACCTTCCACTCAGTTCCACATTTAAGACATGTATGAGTAGACGCTGGCATTCACACCATAGGAGCTTCAGCCTGGCAGAGTTGTCAACAGCTCCAGATTGTTGAGCTGCCTCCCTCTGCAGTCTGCCTCAAGACAGGGGCCTTCCAAGGTGTTACGCACTCATGGACATCATGGTCCCAAGGTGTGTCCAATTTGGACGTAGCGACGTAGGGTCTTTGCAGAATTCTGCTCGCTGCCATATAGGAGCCAATGAAAAAGCAACAAATGAGCGCTCCAGGCCCAAATCCCCCCTATGCCTTTGAGAGCTGTTTGGCACTTTCGAATGTTAGTTTTGAGCAGATTGGGGTTTCCGCCTTCTGTGGGTCAGGTATTAAACAACTGAAGCTCCCACTGGACACCAACTTCTTAGGACCTATTGCCTGCGAAAATTGCAAACGCCTGGTTCTACCTTCTCGCACTGTGTGAACCTGATGCAGATCTGGTTCCCGAGGAAACTAAGACGCATTGGCAAAGAGACCTTTTTGCTCTGCTCCTCGCTCCAAGAAGTGCACACCCCACCGACTCTGCTATATATCGCTCACCGAGCTTTCTTCGATTGCGAACAACTCACTCAGTTCATCAAAATGGAAGAGAGAACCACGTGGCGAGGACCCTATGCCGAAAGCAACACCTTCGACTTGTGTGCCAAGTTTCACATGCCTGAGTGGTTCAATCTTCTCCCGCCAGATGGAGTAGACAGTCAGACCTTCAACTCACCTGACTTTGATGAAGAGCTGCGTAGAAACCAGCACTATTAGATGCCAGCTAACCAACCGCAGGCTGGCACCTCAGTGCTGGTCCTGTCGGACAGGCCCTTTTGATGCCTTCAAGACGCAGTGTACAGAAAGGGCGAACTAGATAGGCAGCTCCCAGGCCGGTGCCTCAGTGTCGGTCCTGGATGAGTATATAGTGTACAGTTTTTCTTGGTAGCGACGGTTTCACCTTGTTTCACTGTAGTTGAGGGGCATTGCATGTTACTTCAACTCACCTTCCGACACACTGAGCGCAAGCTTGATGGCTTCCACTTCCACTTGCCTTTCTGTGACGTCCCTTTGCCAAGCTGTTCGGGAGCCACCGACGCAAGTAGTGGGTGTGTTTCGCTACCCTCCTCCCCGCCCGGGCAGGCTGCACCGCCGAATCCGGTTACCGAAGGCTTGGAGCAATCGGAAACATTTCGCTGTGGTTTTCCCATTTGCCTGTTCAACGCTGCAGTGAAAAGATTTGACTTCGCATCGCAAGAAACAGGCCTGCTCCGTT
>JBAHVQ010232341.1:0-10152 GCA_036872915.1 Nanipora kamurai
GGTGGGTTCGTGACTCCTTCGCTCCTAACCAATAACTCGTAGAATCTCAATCAAACTTCACCTTAAAGGTAAGTCTCATTTAATTTTCTAATTCTACTTCGTCATTGCTTAGTTCGCTACGGAGTCACGTGTGAGACTTTGAAGTAATGACCATGAGCACTGTAACTTTGCTTTATTAATACAACAAACTATCAACACCATGCACCATGCATGCTTAACAATTTTTAAAAGATTATGACCAAAATTTTCCTTTTTATCACTTTCAATTGGCTTGTCATAAAATTTACTAAAGGTTTTCGTGTTCGACCACCCAGCAGCATCCATAATGGTACTAATTGGTATGTTGCCAACTTTCGCTGCAGATGTATACACCGATCTTATGCTGTGAGCACCAAATATCTTAATGTCTATGCCTGCTCTTGATAAAATCTTTTTGATCCAGCATCCAATAGTTTCGGATGAAACTGGTTTGTGTGGTTTTTGGTAACTCAGAAGTAGCTGAGAGTTGTTTTTTCGTAAAGGTAGTGTCCTTGCCACATACTCTTTGATAACAGCCACTAGACATTGTATTTTGTCTTCTGTAAAAGCTTTGATTTAAATCTTTCCAAAGTGTTTCCCGGGTCGAGAGGTTTTTAACAGTTTATTTATATTAAATGACCACATGTCGTCACTCTTGACCATCTGTTCGATGTCCAAAAACCTGTATGGTTTGGCAACGCTGTCCAGTGACAAGGGCAAGCAGCATGGTTGTCTTCATAGTTAGATCTTGCAGGGAGAGCTGTGTATTCTCACCCAAAGATATCAGATATTTTAAAACAACAGCGACATCCCAGATCTGTTTGTACCGTGGTAGTGCTGATCTGTTCACAAATACTCCTTGCATATATTTGGTTACCAGTGGGTGGTTTCCAAATGGGAAATTGTCTATTGGTTGGATAACGCTTGATAGAGCTGACCGTATTTAATGTGCTACAGGATAATCCTTTCTTGTAGAAGTCATGTAGAAAGTCAATCGCAGGTCCTACATTTGGAGAAATGGGATTGATACTTCGTTCACAACAGTGCTGTTCCCATTTTTGTAAGTAGTATCTGTACTGTTTTTGAATCCCCGGTCTCCATGCTTGTATAATGATTGAAGCAGCTTCTGTTGAAATTCGTTGACTTTCAAGCAATCCCCCGATAAGTGGCACATCAGTAATCGCAGCGTCTTTCGTAGAGGATGAGTCTTTTGAGGATCGGATGGTAACATCAGTGTTGTTTGTGTGCTAGGCAACATAAGAGGGCAATCGATTAACCTATTGGTTAGATATGGCCACCAGGACTGGGTTGGCCAGTGTGGTATTACTATTAGGCCTGTTGCCTTCTCTTCTGAGATTTTTTGTAATGCCTGGGTAATGATGCAAAAGGGTGGGAATGCATAAAAACACATGTTTACCCATGAAATGTGAAAGGCATTTATTGCTTGAGCTTCAGGGTCAGGTCGGAATGCCACGTAAGGTTTGCATTTATAATTAAGCCTTGAAGCAAAAAGATCAATGTTGGGTGTCACATCCAGTCTTTGGATTGCTTGATCATACACTGCTTGGTTTGGGGCCCACTCAGTATCTTTGTGACCCCTCCTCGATTCAAAATCTGCAACCAGATTTTGTTTGCCTGGGATATGTGCTACAGCAATCCAAATGTTATTCTCCATGCAAAATTCCCATATCTCAGTAACTAAAAAATTTATCTTCTTGGAGTGACTAGTTCCCATATGATTTATACAGGAGATTGCTGTTGTGTTGTCAGAGAGAATTTTGACATGCTTCTGACAAATATGATCTACAAATGATTTAAGACTGAGTAATATGGCTTTAATTTCTAGCCAGTTAATGTGGTTCTTAGATTCCCCAGGGTCCCATGAGCCACCTGTAGAGATGTCACCTAGGGAACAACCCCGACCAGTTTTTGAGGCATCTGTTGTCATGGTGGTGTCAGCTTGTCCATGACTAACCACATTGTGTGCACTTTTAACTGAGCCTACCCACCAGCTCAGTTTGTGCTTAGCTTCATCTGCAAGGGTAATGGTCTTGTTATAATTGCGCTTCTGTAGTTTTAGAGCAAAAGTTTTATCCGCATCTAGGTGCCGATAGGGTAATGGCCCAAACATTACCCCTGGGAAACTAGCTGTTAACATCCCAATAACTCTAGCCACTTCCCTTATTGTTGGTTGAGGGGATTGTAAAAGCTTTTGACAAGCTTCCTTAATGTTTTGTGCTTTATCATTTGTAAGGCTGATAATCGTTTTTTCGGAATCTAACAGGAACCCTAGGAATACAAGTTTCTGAGTAGGGTAGAGGACTGACTTCTCAGGGTGTGTAACAAGACCTACCCGATCAAGTAATGCAATTGTGTCTTTCACATTTTTAACACATAGGTTTAAGTCAGCACCTTGTAAATAAGAATCATCTATGAATATTACAGATAGATGACCTATGCTTCTCAAGTTTGAGAAGACTTTGTAAACTTTCTAGGGCAAATTGCCAACCCATTTGGGAAACATGTATACTGATATAGTTTCCCTCGCCATTGAAATTTCAGGTATTTTTGATGGTCTTTGTGAATTGGGACAGAGTAATATGCATCCTTAAGATCGATGGATGCCATATAGCATCCTGGACGCATCATACGTATAGCAGTCCAAATTGTGTCCATTTTAAAATGTTGGTATGTAACAAATTGGTTTAAACATTTCAGATTTAAAATTAAACGATGTGATCCGTCCTTCTTTGGGTGAAGGAATATTGGCGAAATGTACTCATCTGGCTCATGTGTAGATTCTACAATGACAGCTTTCCCCAACAAGTTTTTGATTTCAGAATCAATAAACTGGCCTTGTTGACCTGAGTAATTTGGCTGTACAGGTAAATTCAATTGTGCTAGTTCCTGGTTAAACTCTATGCGTTGACCAGACACTGTCTCCAGAATTTCTTGATCAGACGTCAGTTCTTTCCAAGCAAGATAAGAAATATTAAGTTGGCCCGCCTTAAAATTGGCAACTTTGTGTTCAAAGTATTTAATAATACGCCGTGGTTATAGGTCCGACACCGGATCTTCTTGTTCTACGGTTATAGGTCCGACAGTTGAAAAGCGCATGCGCCAGTGTACAAACGCGCCTTCTGTTCCTTCTGTACTGGTCAGTGACATTCAATGGTCGAAACTTCATCTTCATTTGTCGGATCTGTTTAGGAAATAGTGAATGAATTTTCCACGTGCCACTTGATCGTGCCAGAACAATCGTAGTTGCGTTTTACTATAATTATAAAGGAAACAGCGAAGACTTGTTTGTGACATCCTTACCTTTGATTTGGTCTTATTCCACTTGATCGTGACTTGAAGCTCTATCATATGAGGGGCGAGGCGATATCTCGAGGCGACATTATGATATAGTCCTGAAAGCGATAAAAATGATATCGCCTCGTCCCGATTATGATAACCTGTTTATTATATACTTGTGCCTTTATCAAAAAGCGACAAATACAGCGGGACAAAAAACGATATCAGGGACATATCGTTTTTATGTCACCCTGTTATCGCCCTGATAAAGGCACAAGTATATGATAAATATATATATATATATTTCTCATATTTCTGTGGAATTCTGCCTCTAATTAATTGAGTAATCATACACTGTTGTCCAAAATCCATTGCCAGCCGACAATTTGAGAAAATATAAGACAAAACATAATCCGAAAATAAACATCTTGTGAGTAACTCAATATATGAGCTTAAAAACAAGACACAAGTGTAGCTATAATATTTCGACTTTATTGCAAAGCCTTCGTCAGATCAACTAATTACACTGAGTATATACTCATGTGAGGATCGTATATACTCAGTGTAATTAGGCATAAGACTCAGATTTCACAGCTTTCCTTCCTCTTCGTCTGCGGCACACGACTCCGATTAATAACCCAAACCTTTTCTTCAACCAACCTTCTATCTTTAACATAACTGTTAGTTCTGAAGTAGTGAAGAAGTGTCATAAACATGAGATGTGTGTCAAATTGTACAATTTTCCAGTGTTTCATGATTATCGCAATCAAGACACAGGGGAGGTTGCCAGACAAATTCTTTGTGTTGAATTGGTGAATTGTAAAAGTATCTGTTTCATTAAAAATTTTGAAAATAAGATATGTTGTTGCACTTGATCTGTTTCCTGCATTTACCAAGTTTTAAAGAAATTAATCTATGGAATAATGATGTTAAATGTCACTCCGAGTGACAAACCACACCGGACAAGCAGAGAAAACCCCACCTGGCCTGGCTCATCACTTGGAGTGACATCTAACATCAGTATTCTCTAGCCGAGTTCGTTCTTCTACTTAAGCTAATCTATGGAAATATCCCAAAATATGTTTGTATGCATGTATTAACGGGCACGGTGCTGTCGTGATAGAATAACGATTCGACAAGAACATTACCAATGCATGCCGGCCCAGGTACATTTAGTTGCCAGTCTTCTATCAAAAATTACCCTAGGGAGCCACCTTAAGCTTTTCTTTCATTGGTAGGTCATGATTTTTGGGCGAATTGCTCGCTTCATCAACGCGCCAATGAAGTTGGCATCTTTTTATCTTTCGTTATTGTATAAAAGAAATACCAAATGAATTTCCATGTTTGGATACTGTAATCCAAACAGTTAGGATAAACACGCGCCAAGCGGCTCGTGTTTTTTCCCACTTTTCTCAAGTCTCACAACATTCCACCTGTTTTTTCGTCATCGCATCAACTTTTAATCTACATGCCGGCTTATACGTGGATACGTTGAAGTTTAAAACCTAGATTCTTCGATAGCTTATAAAAATCCCTGGAAATCAAAACCAAGAAGCATTGTTTCTCACAACCAGGATCAATGATTACATAACTATTTCGTTAAAATATTAATTCAAAGATCTCAAAATAGCGCAGCATTCCTTTAAAGCTTCGATGTTTGTTTACCAATTTCAGATCACATGCATTTGTTATGATGAATTGTTTCTTTGGAATTTACTAATATCCAGATACGCATCAAAATATTATGATCACAGTGGATAGACTCAAAACGTCTCATGGCCTGAATAGGGCGATATTCCACTTGCACTCATATGATAAACAACCCATCTCGAGGTTCGACAGATCGAATAATGTACGGCAATTCTTTTATTTAAAAGTATTTTTTACGCCAAAAGGGGATTCAGTGGAAGTGGTCTACTTACGTACGAAGCCAACGAGGTCCATAGTCACTTGCATGTGTGCACGACAACTTGAAAGTTTCAACGCTCAACAGATAGAATAATTTACGGAAATTCTTTTGTTTATGTGCATTTTTCCTTCAACAGAGGAATAACTGGAAGAGGTCTATAGCAGAATAATCATCGAAATCTCGATCTGATCGAAATACTCGAGAAACCATGTCGATTTCCATTGCCTTCAAAAGTCAGGTCAGCCCTGCATCTCGATTCGATTGACTTTTCCATCCACTTCAATTAAGTCAATCGGCCTCACGTAAACAATCAGGGGACATTTAACTAGACTGGATCGAAAACTAATTCATATTTCAAGTCGATTCAGATTTAGTCGATTCAGATTTTGTCGGATTCAGATTTTAGATCTGGCCGCATGTAAACAGCCTCTAACTTGTTCAATATCGCACCTATTTCAAATGTCGTATTTTTAATTAACTAAATATAAAGCAAATAGCCATCAACAGGGAATTTGGCTCGTTTACATTAGATTCGGCACATGAAAAGTTTGACGTTTAATTTTGGCCTCATCCAGGAGAATAACCATGGAAAATTAATTCATCATGCTGAATAGGTATACCCAATTTTTCATGGCAGAGTTGGAAATTCCGTAATCGAAAAGAACATCTGTAAACAAAGTTGTAAGCATTTGTACATTAGGAAAATTCGTATTCTAGAACAGTGGTGCGTTTTTTTGTTTCGTTTTTTTAACTTAATTCAGGATTGTATACAAAGAAACGACCGCAGACATATAATCCGCGTCTACACTTGTGCACGTATCAAATTTAAGTATACAAATGTTGGTTATTAGATAAGGTGAGTTTTAGGCGAGCCTTTACTAACAAAAATTTGATAACTTCCTCTGAGGGTTGACGATTTACATCTCCAGTTTATTGTTTTGTTATTCGGTTGAATCTAAGTAAATAGTATGACTTACCTTCGTACTACCATAATGTCGACAAACTGACAAAATTTCATGGTCAGAGAGAGTTGACGCATATGTCAAGATCAAATTCCTAAAGATTTGCAAAAAGCAGTTTAGTAAAGTCTAGTTTTTATTTAGAAGTAAAACGTAAATAGGTAGTTGTAGAACTACGACCGAGTTCTGTTCTCATGTCAGTCGACAGTAACGGCCTAATAACAATAATCTTAATTTTCAGAGGGTGTTTTATATGTTATTACTAGTAAAGTATTTTTCCTAACGGCTCCCATATTTACAATATACGAAAATATCAAAAATTAGTGGCTGTAACATTGACATTTTACAATATGTAAACAGATGGTACACAAAATTTTACTTAAAGATGATCAATATCATTGTTTAATTTGATGAAGAATTCTTTAAGATTAGATTTGAAAGAAGTAACAGTGTACTTGTTATGAGTTTTCAAGTCGTTATGCAACGAGTTGAAAAATATAGCACTACTTCTAAATTTTTCAAGCTCTGTTTTTGTCGTTGGATGCTTTAAATTAGTTACAGATGACCTAGTTTTTATAGCATGGGTTTCTTAAATAAATTACACACATCTACTGGCGCGGAAATCGTTAAAGAAGTAAACACTAGAAGAATTATTCTATTTTTAATAAGGTTATGACTTGGAATCCACCTGATTTTATGGAATAGCTCAATTGGAGTTTCAATTCCTTTGTCTAGGATTAATCTTGGAGCTCGTTTTCGTAAATTCAATAAATTATTCGACAACTCATTGAAGCGTACACAGAAAATAACCTCAGTACATTCTTAAAGGCTCGTTTACACTGGCGATTTTAGCTGCGACTTTTCTTATCCTGAAGCATGCCATCAAATAGATCCACTCGTAAAAGTCCAGAACCAGACAACTTGCGCAAATCCTATCTCGTCTTTCACAGCAGCAGAGATCCCATGAGATTGCCTGGCGCATGCGCAGAACCAGTGCCTATAGCGTGGTTAAACCAGCGAACCGAGAAAAATTTGATGCGGAAAATATTAAAATTTTTTGAAGAAAAATATCGATATTTTGGTGATATTTGCATTTTTGTAAACAAGATACCCTCCAGAATGTCTACTGACGAGTTTGAGATTGAAATTTCAAATGAAAACTATCGGATGCAAGAGGATTTTAAAAAACAAAACAGTATCGCTTTGACCGATGTCTTGCGAGATCTACAAGCTAAAGTGGCACAACTAACAGAAGATTCGACGTCGCAGATTGCAGCCTTTGAAAGTTTAAAAGCCTCCTGAGTTCAGCTGCCTCGGCTGGAGAGGAGATGGAGCAGAACGATGGTCCTCCGGACTCACTGCTAAATATCGACAGGACACTTCACAGTGTCCTCGACTCGAGTGCGGTCCTAAACGAAAACGCTACAACAAACAAAGTGACTGACTCAGGCCCACAGACCAAATTTCTAGAAAGCTTGACCCAAGCTTTTATTACCACGGCCAAAAAATCTCCAGCAATCGAGGATAAAATTGCTAAGTTGATTGATAACATGCTGACAGGAGTCTGTCGCCCGACACAGTAAAAGAGCGCGTAGAAAAATACCCAGCTCCAGAAAACTGTGAATATCTTACAGTTACTACTGTAAATGAAGAAATCTTGGACCTGATGCCCAGAGGAACAAAATCTATTGATTTAGCTTTTCAACGAACTCAAGAAAAGCTTCTACATGCCGTATCTGCCTCAGCAAATTTGGTTGCTGCAGCTCAAGACTCGATAAAATTCCAATCAAACTTCAACTTACAGGTAAGTCTCGTTTAATTTCCTAGTGGTCCAGTACTTTCGTGAGTGAATCCAGTCGATCGCATGCATCAGGATCAGAAAAATCGCAGCACAAATTGCCAGTGTCGGCGGGTCTTAAATGTCCTTTTACATTTGCGAATTCGGATGTGATTAACATTACCATTTTGCTACGATTCTAATCGTTGGCCTGAGTGCGATTTGAAGGGGTGTGTGTAAAGCACCAGCGATTTTATTGCGATCTGGGAGAGCGTTGTTACTGTTGTTGCGACTCCTGCTGCAATTTTTGCTGCGATTTTATCAGAGATTTTGACCAAACTAAAAACTGCTTGTCGTGTTTCCCTTGTACGTTTTCCCTTTTTGACTATTACATATGGTTTTTCCTGAATTGGAAACATGACAGCCCGTAATACGCACGCTCCATTAGCAAAAATTCAGAAACTTTGTTTCTAAAACAAGGTCAAGGATTCCGAAATTTCTGTTTTTGAAAGCTTGTATCTGAAGATTTGGCCGATAATTGGCTGAATCGTGGGAAACCGGTTTAGGAAACTACTTTTTCATGATTGCACTGTACGTAACAGTTTCGACAAAACTTCTTTAATTAAATCATTTAATATTAGATTAACAGAAAACACTACAATAAAACAAAAAAGCTTTCTCTTGCTTCAGTTACTGTACTCGTGTTCGTTGATCAAGGTTAAAAAAAAGAGGCGGATCTGAAAAAAGGGCTGTTCGCAAATTTGCTGGACTTGTAATATTGTCACAACAAATGTTCCATCTTCGGAAACGTCCGAAACTTTGCTAATGTATCCCAGGCATTAGGTATTACTTAACAAACCTTAGTCAGGTTTCTCAAGAAAATCGCAAGTAAATTCGAGTTTGTTCGAAAACAATGCAGTAAAATCGTCAATGTGCTAATAGCAATAATTGTTATTATTATTAATTATAATAACATCCGTCACATTCTTACAGAATGCAAGAAATTAGCGCAGAATGAGTACAAATGACCAAGTTGCAAAGGTAGTTCACTGGAATTTATGTAGAAGCCTGAGGTTCCCACATGGTGAGAATTAATTGGTATGAACATGTCCAGGAGCCCATGGTGAGATCTGAAAACTTCAAATTACAAAGAGTGGAGCACGATAGACCCAATACATTAACGTTGGTCGAGATGAATAGAACACAAGAGGGTTCAGTTCTATTATTGTTCAAGAGTACATGAACAATAACAGAAGACAGGTAAGGGTGCCAGGATTTGAAGCGAGAACTCAAAAAACTGTGGAATGGTTCTTAGGGCACCAATATCATGAATATCATTCAAATCATCATTAAAATCTGATTGGTTAAAACGAGACAAATGACTCACCCAAACGGAACTTTTCAAACGTGATATAACTCGCCAAAATTTTTGCGGTTAGTGGTTGAATGCAAATGGCTATAACACATGGGCAGCATCTCTGTTGAGATACTCTACTACTTTTCTAGAATGGACAAAGTACGAAATACCAGAGTTGGATAGAGACACCAGGAAATTGCTTGCTATGCACAATGGCCTCCACCTCAAAAGTAAATTAGGTCGACTCTATACACCTAGAGGACGACGTGGGCGAGGACTTGTTAGTGTTGAAGATGGTGTACAATTTGCTATCTTAAAGCAAAGGTTGATAAAGGCCGTTAAGAAAATCAGTTATGGCACTTCGGAAAGAGAGATTGGATATAACACGAACGAAAAATGAAGGAAATGAACAATGGTAAGGAAAGGCTACGCATGGGTAATTTGTTAGACAAACGAAAGAAGTAATGAATCCTGGTCAAGAAAGAAGTATAAAAAGGGAGAGAGAGATACTCATTACGGCAGCGCAGGAACAAGCACTTGCAACGAACTTGATAAAGGCGAAAACATGTAACATATGCAAGAAGAAAGTGCTTGCCGCATGCGTAGACAAGTGGATGAAAGTATCAATCATGTAATAACTCCAGTATAGTGTTATTCTGAATGCTACCAGGATTCTGAGAAAAGTCCTTGAGGTTTGAGTAGACTTTTTGTAACCAAGCCTCTCGACTAGATCCACTGACGAATTCAATGTGTGGCATTAAAATAATAATAATAATAATAATAATAATAATAATAATAATAATAATAATAATAATAATAATAATAATAATAATAA
>JBAHVQ010232362.1:0-10152 GCA_036872915.1 Nanipora kamurai
GGCAATTGTTACCGAATATTTATTACCCCGAACCAATTCGCCAACTGGCAAAAGAAAAGCATCTACAAAGTAATCCAAAGCTATCTGCACCTCTTTTCACGGCTGCCACAAGAAAAGGACGACGAAGTGGCGATTCGCGAAACAAGGAACTTCGGGGAACATCGATCAAAAAACGGACACTGCACCCCCGAATTTTTATGTAAGCTTGAAATAAAACTCCCCCGGTTCGAGGATCCGGAAAAATAAAAAATCGAACGTTGGCTCCACATAACTCACGGCCGGGGACTGGAGGCAAAAATATCGCACGTCAAGAATAGTGTGCTGCCTCGCTGAGGCGAGGCAGCAACTACTTTTTTGATCAAAACAACTTTTTTAGTGTCAAGGTCTGTCAACTGGCCTTAAGACGAAGTAGGTTCTAAAGAGCTTGTAACACCCTCATCGTGACATTCTAAATTTTCATTGTAGGCGGAACAAAATACAATAACTGGAGAGAGCATGTTGAAATTAGTAATTATGCCAAGTTTGAAACGAAATGAGTGAATATACGGGATGTTACAGACGCCGAAAATTTTATATTTTTATGGTGACCAAAGTTTAAAGTTGGCGGGTAAATACTTTACCTTTCAAGCAAAATCCCTGTTGAGATCCTTATAAGAAACAAAAGCTTTCGGCGGCCGTAACTTCTCGAATATTTACTCCATTCATACCCAACTCGGCACGATTACTGATTTCAACATGCTCTCTGCAGTCATTGTGTTTTTTTTTGGACTCCGATGGAATGTTAAAATATCACGATGGAGAGTGTTACAAGCTCATTGCTGTGTATCATTGTTTGCCTGTCGGGTGTGCCAGCTCTCAAGGGATGTGTGGATGTGTCATGCAATTCCAGGAGGTAAGACGAGTGCCACTTGAGAGATTCACGCATAAAAACGCAAAGTAGGTATTAGACCTGATTTCAAGGCTGTTCAGAATGCATGATAACAGCATAGTGAGTATGTCAACACTGACAGATCAGGAGTGCTTAAGACTATTTTGCTGTGACACCGTAACAGGTTTCGTTGAGATATAGTATGATCTGCTTCTTTATACACATTGAATTGACGTTAACGAGTGCAGGCTTATTCTGTATTAACTATTACTTTATCAGTTTATTACATCAGCTCTAAACTGGGGTTTTATCACATCAAACGGATACAGCACAGACAAACTAACAGAAACTAATACGGTATCTTGACAGCACTGACAAACTAACAGACTTCAGTAGTCTTGATTGTTCAGTGATGTAAGTTAGATTGCAGCGATGGTATATTGATGTTCTGTCAGCTCTCGTGTACACTGTTACCATCATCCTGTCATCAACACTGCCGTAGAAACCACCGGGGCTGGGGGACTGCAGCCCCTGTAAAAATCTGAAGAGGGGGCTAAGCCCCCCTAATAATCTGTATACTACGGAGCCTGATTAGTGCCATGCAAATTTCATGCTTGATTTTCATTTTCCCGACTTTTTTGCCGACTTCTTTCCCGACTTCTTTCCCGACTTCTTTCCCGACTTTTTCCCCGACTTTTTTCACGACTTTTTTCCCGACTTTTTTCTCGACTTTTTCCCAAAGTACTTCCACTGCCGCGTAACTCGCTTTCAACTGCCTGGCAAACATCTTGAGGATTGGATCTGTTTCGAAGCTTTCCAAGACCACGGCGTTTAAGAATTCTTTTAAGCTGTCGAATGCCCAAAAATACTCATGTAAATCAGTTAAAAATAACAGGATTTCGCTGTAACTCAGCCCGGGGTTAAAGTAACGTTCAATTACGTGTCCCCGCCCAAGATATCTATTTTCAAAAGCCGGCAAGTAGTGAGGTAAAACAGCATAGCATCTGAAAGATCTTTCCACAGTAAGCAAAAGCCATAACAGGTAACACATCTTTGACCATTTCTTTTTTTTGTTCAACTGAATATCCTCTTCCATTTGTTCTGCCCACTGACCTTACCAAACCTTGCTGAAAGTAGGAGAAAAAAGTCGGAGAAAAAGTCGGGAAAATGAAAATCGAGCATGAAATTGGCATGGCACTAATCGGGCTCCGTACTTTTGCTTATTGTGAAAAGACCTTTCAGATGCCATGCTGTTTTACCTCACTACTTGCCGTCTTTTGAAAATAGATATCTTGAGCGGGGGGACATAATTAAACGTTACTTTAACCCCGGGCTGAGTTACAACGAAATCCTGTTATTTTTAACTGCTTTACAAGAGCATTTTTGGGCATTCGACAGCTGAAAAGAATTCTTAAACGCCGTGGTCTTGGAAAGCTTCGAAACAGATCCAATCCTCAAGATGTTTGCCGGGCAACTGAAAGCGAGTTACGTGGCAGTGGAAGTACTTTTGGAAAAAGTCGAGAAAAAAGCCTAGAAAAAAGTCAAGAAAAAGTCGGGAAAAAAGTCCAGGAAAACGGTCGGGAAAATGAAAATCAAGCATGAAATTTGCATGGCACTAATCAGGCCCCGTAGTATACACATGTTAAATACTTGAAATGTGTGATCGATGGCTCCAAGAAACGTCCAATCTTTCTCTTCTCTGGTTCCACGACGTATGTTGACTGAAGGGTCGCTTTTAAAAGCAAATTAGAATCAATGTATGTAGCCTTTGAATAAATCGCACCATCACGTTTTGGTTTAATATGGTAAAAATTACGTAATTTTTGGCTTTCAGGTTATCGTAAAACTCGCCTCAGAACCCAGGAAAAAGTGTTTCAAAGTCCCTAGAAATACAGAATTTTCCGGGAGAGCATGCCCCCGGAACCCTCTAGATATCTCGCGCCAACGGCGCCCAGCTTCACTTCACAAATTACCTTTCAGCCCCGCTAACCAAAAAAATCTTCCTACGCCCAAAATCAGAGAGTTAATTATCAATTTAAAAAACTGTTGAACCGATCAGTGACAGACTACCTTTATAACTCAGTAAAATCTATTGAAGTTTTAAGCACAAAAAGATTTACAATATATATTGAAAGGGTGCAGCATAATTCCCATGTCTGAATAATCTTGATTTCCTTTACCCCTCCTTCTTCCACTCCAAGGCAGGTGGAGGAGGTCTGAGTGGACAGAACTAAAGTTGTGAACAACCGTATTTTTATCTTTCTTTGCAGCTGTTTCTGGACTCACCCGATCTCCTGCTTCGCACGGCCCGGTTGTTTAAACAGCGATTACCGCTAATCCTGGGTTAAAATTTAATCGGCTTATTTATTAGACATGTTCTGTTTGATAACTTTAGTTAAAACTTTTTAGGATAAAACCTTTCTATACTTATATGATGCACGAACAAAAAACTTTAAACATTCTTTACTACATTAGCAATATTTCATCCAAAAAGTTTTCACTAATCCTGGATTAAGTTAATCGCTGTTTCGAACAACCCGGCCTACTAGTTTAGCAACAAAACCTCCGAAGAAGACTAATGGATAATGCGGTAGTAGTTACCATTTGGTTTCTCTGATCAAGTCTAAAACTGTGTTATATTCGTCTAATGGGTTAACACATGAAATTTCAGTCATTCTGTTGTTTGCAACAGGAGTTCGAGGTTACTCAGACTAACACAATTACGCCTAATTCCTTTTTAAAAATTCTGGTACTGGTTTCGCTATTATCAATACCGCTATAAGATAAGAAGACTTGTGTTCCCTTGGAAGAATTTTTTATGGGAGTTACCTTATAATTAACCAGGAGATCACCTTTTTTGTATTGCTCATTAGTCAGTACATGGCCACCTAATTACAGAACTGCGTAAATTATGTTTTCACGTTTGTGTGTGTGTATGTGAAATCCTAGATAAACATACTAGACTACGACTACGTGCATTGTATTTTAGTGAATCCTAGACTACGTGCATTGTATTTTGTAGGTTCTGGTCTTTAGTTGGTCTTCATCTTATGGAAGCAATTTATGCAGGATCAATATGCAGGTTTGTTAACTTCACTTGTATTAAGTTTCTTTTTGGTTCTTCACAGTCCTATTGGCACTTGAATAGAGTGCATGTATCGCTATTCTGTCTATAAACAAACGTCTAATCATTGATCAATTATATTTTTTATGCATGCCTTTCGCCTACCATCAAGCTCCCAGAGCTCAGTGGAGCACAACCCATGCCCTTCGAAGGTCCGTCGTACTGCCCCGGACTCGCCTAGATTAAAATTTTGCACAACAAAATGAACTAGAAGAGAAAGTGATAAGCCAACAAGAAAACTGAGACTAGTTTTCACCCCTCCACGAAGAACAGCTTAGTCATTGTATGAATAGACGATTTGCTTTACCTCACCTCACCTCACCTCACCTCACCTTACCTTACTTTACTTTACCTTACTTTACTTTACTTATTATGCATAGCGTCGTAACCATTCTTGCAACTGTGGTAAACACTAATGACACTATTTATCAAATAGCGCATGCCAATGAGACTTTCGGTTGATAACCCTTTAACCAGCAATCATACGTATATGTACGATCGCCGCTTAATCCCTGAATGACTACATTGTTTCTATTCTTCTCACTTTATATATATATACATATATCTCTCTCTCTCTTTATATATGTATCAACTGGGAAAAAAAAACATAAAACATTGCAATCTGTAAAATATCTGGTCCAAGGGAACCTAAGTATTCTCAACGAGATCTCCTGGCTAAAATGACATGTTTCTTTGGATGACACACAAGCTGTATTCTTTTTTTATTATTATGAAATATTGAAAGCCTTTATGGGACATCATTTGTGTTCCTGAACTGTTACATTAAGAACATTTACCACCGTTGAAAATTGGATTTGGCCAATTAGAGTTTTCTAAAGATCCTCATTAAATAGTCATTTTATGGAGTTTTTGTATATTTTTTTTCTACAGAGAGCTAAATTTGGAAACAGAGGCCCAACTAAAATGGATATTACAGACCTTTGTTATGGGAATTCTCTCTCTCAAACCACTGTTAAGAATGAGAAAAATAAAACAGAAATGAACTAACTTAAGGTGGCACAATTTGTTGAGCTGAACGTTTCACATATGTCAAGAACTGTGTGTAGTTGATCAAAGTTCTAAAAATGTACCTTCCCACATACATCAATGTACCTTATTATGTGTTCAGTTTATTTCGTGATTTTATTAAAAATAGTGGCAAGATCTGGAGTAGAGATGTTTACAATATTTCAGGAAAATTCATAATTGTGCGACACGTGCTATCTCAGGCTTTTTGGTTTTATTTGTATATTTCCAGTGGACAACCATACAGTTTTGTACTGGCAGCAAAGTCCTTGAACTTGCGTATTTCAGACGTTGATTCTCAGTGCCGATGGCTTTCACTTCCTGTAAAGTGAATAGTTATTCATCAGTAATAATAATAATTCATAAGTCCAACGTAATAAACCATTAGCACTTCATTGTACATGTGTACGAACCGTACTAACTGGCAAACAAACCAAACTAACCTATATTAACCGGTTGTTTTTTGGCAAGTTAACGTAGTACGAGCAAATTTTCTAGTTAACCTTACGTCTGATGCATTATAAGAACATTTTTACAAAAGATTGCCTAAAGCGACGGCACCTTAAATTTGAGAACATCGAAGTCCTATTTAGAGAATTTCCAAGATAACCTTAGCAAACCATAACGTATTGTCTCCAAACTTAGTTCTATGCTGAATAGCGTACCTGCAATTTTTCTACGCATGCGTTAAATTCTCCTTTGTCTCAGTGAATAGAATAAACGGTCGCGCAAAATTACAAATTCCGATTGCAAATGGCAGCATCCTCGAAGAGAAAATTCTCAATTATGGAAACGTGTACCAAAATCGCAACAACGTTTTTCATACATTTACGGATTCTTTTGAATTCTATGGGGGCTTTGTAAGAGAGTCAGGATGCTGTATAGTTCGTAAAAAAGCAAGACGAGTGACCCATTTTTGTTTCCTTTTATGTCTTCATAATGGTGTGAGGTAGATATTATTTTAAAGCATGATGTCGAATTTTTACAGAACGTTGATGCTTGAAAGTATTTTACTTAGATATAACAGAATAATATATTAAAATATAAGCAAGGTCAAACGTACAGTTTTTGAGAATTTCTCTGTTGTGTAATACAAAGTGTTCTTGGTCGGCCATTTTGAAAATTTTCTGTGCTCGTTGTACAATGACTAACGCCTTTCCCCGAAAACCTCAGAATTTTTCCACATATATTCAGCAGTCTACCAACCTTTTCGCTTTCTGCGCTGTTTTATTTACTGTCTACGCAACATCCTACATTTTTACATCGCTGTCTTACAAAGTCACCAGTAAAGTTTAAAACAAGTCAGAAGTATAAAAAACGTAATTTTGAGATATACTTCCTTCAAGATATTTCTGTTCGCAGACGCCGCAGTTTTCAATTGGCCACTCCGAAGTTGGGCAGAAGAACTGGTTACCACAAAGCTGATATTACATGATGAGGCTGTTTTTAGGGACGAGTCTTTTGTTCGTGCCTATAAAAACAGTTGCTCGATGCATTGCAAAGCTGATTAGTACCAGGATCGGTTGTATAAAAAGGTGATTAACTTTAATCATGATTAGTGTTTAGTTTTAGCCAATCAGGATTAGAGGATAAGAATTTAACTACATTTTAATCATCCGACGGCTGACTTAATCATAATTAAAAGTTTTATACAACCAGGCTTTGACCCTGTAGTGTGTTCGATGAGGTATTGGCACCGAAGAGAATTTGACGTATGCGTAGACAAATTGCAGCGTTGTAAAAACATCACTTATTATTCAGCATATACGCAAAAAGGAAAAGTTAAAACCGCCCATTTCTTACTGTTTCGCAAAATCTACTTTGGCTTCTGGTGTAGTACCTTAGGATGACAATCCAATCATCAGTTTGTACTCCACCAAAGAGTTAGCAACATATCTGCAGGGATAAAAATTGTGAACAGGTAAGGATATAAAATCAAAACCATAGATTTTTCCACATGTAAAATTCCAATGGACCTGTCAGCTGGTGCCGATTTCCTGTTATGTGCCATTTTAGACGTACTGCCTCAACCTCATTCTTTTGAAAAAAAGATAATAGCTCAGTATGAGGAGTAAAACCGAACAAATTCAAGAATAAATATAGGGCCGTTTATATGAAAGAAATAAGACGCTGACTGCCTAAAGGTCGATTTCCATCCAGGCGAATTTGTTCACGCGATCAAACTCGACTCGATCGAAATCCGCCTTAGGTAAATTGCATCTTAATTTTGTGTTGATATCGGAGCGCGCGAAAGTCTACCAGAGTCGGAGTTTGCTCGGGCTGGGTTCGGGCTGGAAAAGAGTCGCCAAAATTACGGGAGAGACCGCTGACCCAGGGTTTATAATTGAATAATAACTGGAACAAAGGCCTGTTCGAGAAAACTTTCTTTCTGACCTGTTACCCGGAAGGTTGATTTTAAATTTTAAACTTCCAACTTTGAGTTTATTACCAAAGTAACACAAAAAAGCAATTTTGAAACTACTTTTTTAATGAAAAACCGCAAGCTTTAAATATATTTTCCTTGCGTTTTAGAGGTTTTTTCCTCCAACATCTCGCAAATCTGATGAATGTTGACACTATTATAAAAAATCACTTGCTATATGATATGTATACCTGGGTAGATTTCTTGTAAAAGTCACGAGTGTATTGTGTTTCCAGGAACAGGTTAAAATAGGAATTGTGAAGTAAAATGTTGGGAGCTGTAAAAAAATTGCCACATTTATTAAACCAAAATGATTTTTATCAAGCATTACCTCAAACTCAATGTAAATCAAAAGAAGGTATTTTCGCTCAATATTTAAAGCTAAATAAGCCGCTTACACTAAGATGCCACGTAATCTCAGTTCCTTCAACACAGCAGGAATGGCTTCACAACTAAGTAACTACGTAACGTGAGTGTAGACCATGTTAGCATAAGATGATTATTCCTTGATTTTTCACTATTAAATGACACACAGATGTCACTATACCTCAGCTGTGAATGTTTATTACAAGAAAGCTGAGAGGACATAAATTTCAAATTGGTTTTTTCCTGGGTTTGTGCGCGTGTATTTGTGTGTGTGTGTGTGTGCAGGCGGTAAGTCGACCATCAAAGCGTGAACCTAGGTCCATCTTATACTTGGAATGTTACCGAACCTTTGTTTCGGTGACAATGTTTCGGAAGAAAAAACTTACTGAAACATGTTTCTGGTTCTTCGAATTTTGTGCAGTGCACAAGATTTGGTAAGTTGTTACCCGTAACCTGAAAGTAGGTGCATAACATGCAGAGAGAAATTCTGTTACCGAAACAAGGTTTCAAATACAAAATTTCGTGAACTTGCCTTATATATGAAAGTCTTTAGGTTGGTCTGGCACATACTCCACTACAAAGTTTTTAATTCTCAAAAATTTGTAAACAATAAGAATGACTCTGAGATCTGAAATCGGAAAAAGGCAAAGCACCCGAAAGATTCGAAATTTCGAACCATTGGGAAGCCTCCTTCCTTCATTGTCATACACTTTTAAGAAAAATAAAAAAAAATTCTGTTACCTGCAGTAAAATTAATGTGTTAGAAGTGATATGAATATAGTCAACTGTGTATTTTTACCACTTGAAAGATTTCTCAATGGATTTAACCAAAATTCGAAAATGCACCTAGATAATGTAATTAGTGGCATCTTCTCGGTCCCACCAATTTATCATTAAAATTAGTGCTGTAGCTACGATTTCTTTACCAAACTGTCGCAATGATTCCATTAAAACGCCGGCTATGTTAAGGGTCGGTTAATGGTGAAACTACTTAGTTCCTGTATTGCATTCTTCATAGAGTTACTTACCTAAACCAGGTGTAAAAAAGCCTCCTTCTGAATTGTGTTTAAGATATGTTCTCTTGTGGGCGATCTGTGGCCAAAGTCTGGGGGGTCGAAAATCATGTCTCGATGTAGTAAATGAATATTGAGGAATGTGTTTTTGTGTGGGCTTGCAATTAAAATCGTGGCGTAACTTCATCTGAACACCTTGTCAAAGATACAACAGAATGGCAAAGCCTTAATTAAACGATTTTGCTCAAAGGCACGACCAACTCGTCTAACGCGTCATGTATCCCTAATTTACCGAAAATCGAAATTACAATTTTGTCTTCTATACAATTTACTTCACAAGTTAATTGGCGACTTGCACTAAGGTGTCACGTGACTTCAATTCTCTTGAAACAGTAGGTATGGAATTATAACCTTAGCAAACGCATACAAGTTGATGTTTTAAGTCATATTCTGGAAACAAGCAACATTGCGCTCAGTTACGTGACAGGAACGATTTTCTTAATTCATAAATAAAATCTCTTTCAAAAGAAATTTCTGAAATCAAACCACAAGAAACCTGTAAAGAGAGGTTACAACGTTGCTCATACCAAGTTTAAGAAGAAATAATGAAGGTTCAGTCGGATAAAGGTACATTTTGCTTTTGGCCGCCATGTTGGATAACAGTTTCGTGTCATTCAACATGGCAACAAAAAACTAAACCTAATTTTTCCAGGCTAAACATTCATAATTTCTGCCAAAATTTGTCATGAACAATATTAAAATGCCTATTTAACTGTTCATTTTGGTTTAAGTGCAAAATCCATGTTTGAAAGGTGTTTTATCATGGATTAGGAAATTCTTGGGACAAATATAAGAGCCCAGCACAAAATACGGAGAAAAGGCATGATAAAAAAACAACAAGGAAATATATACAATGTATATACAATTCATTGTATATATTTCCTTGTTGTTTTTTATCATGCCTTTTCTTCGTATATTATGCTGGGTTCTTATATTTGTCACAAGACTACGTTTCCCGCCTGGTCAATCTATTGCCGATTAGGAAATTCATTCAGATCATGTGATCAACAAATTACATCACTTTCTCCAAATAAAAGTAAGTTTCGAAACCTAAAACCCCAGAATTTTACTAAAATCGTAACCCTGTATGTATTTTTTGCGTTAATAAAGGTTGAGACTACGTGACTTCTTAGTGCAAGTCACCAATTGAAAATTACAGTAAATACCGGCATATTTTGGTAATAGGATCATAAAATATCAGCTATGGATTGACCAGGCGGAAAACGTAATCTCAAGAGGAATATCAAAGCCCAGCAAAATATCTTTACGAAAG
>JBAHVQ010232373.1:0-33372 GCA_036872915.1 Nanipora kamurai
GAGGCATCAAAGGTGACTGTAAATACAGTTACTTTCATCCTGCTCATCAGCACTACACTGATGAGGCCCAAAAGGCCTCATAAATATATATATATATATATATAACTACAGACGGAACCTATTCGGCCTTATATATCAGCATTCTGTTTAAACAACCTATTGTAGAAGTTTGAAAGCGCTGAGCCACGAATGCGTAAAAAACACGGGTGTTACGTGTTCACGAAAAAAATCGTGGTGTTATGCCAAAAAATAATCGACGAAATGCTATGAGAGATGCTATGAGAGACATGCAAAGACGAGCCGTACTTTGTGCTGCGAGAAATGGAGGACACGTTGAAGGACAAGGCGCATGAGAATTTACTGTTACGTGTAAAATTAATAAAAAGGTTTATTGTTATACGGATGTAATTTTGTGATGGAAATAATTCGGTGGTCCAACAGTTGCGTTATAGATTATTCAGCGCCTAAATTAAACAGGAAGAGAAAAGACTTTTAAATGTTTTCGGGACGCATGCCTTTGAAGTTACCTTAATCGCATTTTCCAAGTATATAAAACAGTGTTTTTCCAAGAAGCCGTGGCTCAGTGTTTTTAGGCGCTTTCAAACTACTACAATAGGTTGTCTAAGGAGTTTTTGTTTCCTCGTTCAATCGTCGAACAAAGACAGAGACGGCTTATGCTAAACTAGATTCAGATCCCATATAGTTGTTTGCATCTCATGGTTCCTTTGGACATAACTTTGGAATGTACAGTGTGTATGAAAAAAGCCGAAACGAGCTGAAAATTAATTAGCATTCTGTTTAGACTCGCTGAAGTTCTCGAATTCCTTCTGCATTTAGTTTTTCAGATATCACAACAAAAAACGCCAAATGGTACTGATACGGTTAAAGGTGTTTCGTTCTACCTAACTCTTCATTGAAAAAATGAGGCGTATCGATGGTTGCTCCCGATTCTGACGGCAGATGGCCTTACCTTCAACAAAGCCCTCATTTGGATTTCCGATGCTAACTTTTTTGTTGTCATTTCTAAGAAAATAAATGATTAACGATTAATTCATTTCACTGCAGCAGTTGAAGTGTCGTCCTTACTAAAACAAACATTTCATAATTAACTTAAACTACGAAAGTCAAAGACCTGACCTGACTTAAGGAGAATTCGAACCCTCATCTTCGGGTAAGGACACGTATTTGATATTCCGCTCTGGTATTCTCAGTTTTTCGAGTTAACTTTTGCGTTGTCAGTCAATCATGAAATCTTCGGTTCATATAACCTGGAGATGACTCTGAAATTCGCCTTCCGACAAACTCAGTTTCTGTGTATTTTTCTATCTGCCTGTCTGCGTGACTGTAGGCCACTGAGCCTGTGTTTATTTCTTTCAATCCGCCTGACTGTTTTTGGCAAGTCTCCGTGCGTCTCCTCTTTTCCTTCTCGTGGCTGTTCTTGTTGGTCTTCGTATTCCTGGCTTTCCATCAGTTTCCCTCCTTCTCTCCTATACCCTTCCTTCCTTCCTATTTACCTACGACTCATCTCCACTTCTTCCTTTCTTTCTTCTTTTCGTATATCTTCCTAGTCTACGCTATCCGTCCTGGCTCCTTTTTTTCACCTTATAATTTAAACTGTTTAATTAGTACTTACTTCTTTCTTTTCCAAAGACGAAGACAGACAATAGGAACGACAGCCACGATTAATAGAACCAAAAGTCCCACAGCTATCCCCAGAATGAGACCGACATTAGGACCCGAGTCACATGTGTCCTGTGAAGCCTGACCCCCAACACTGCTTAACTCTTCACTAGAATTAGAAGTGGACGATGGAGAAATGTCTGTCGGTGAAGTGGAATGGGGATTTGCCGATGAATGTGGTATGGCCGTCAAGGATGTTATATCTGCTTGAACAGAAACATAAATGAAACAAATAGTCTAATTTACAAATAAAAAAATTGAAGTATACATGAAAAAATAGACAAATGGACAGAGACAGATATACACAGATAGACAGAGAAAGAGAGAGAGAGAGAGAGAGAGAGTGTTTGATATAGTTAGATAGAGATAGAAGAGAGCGAGAGAGAAGAATTTATTTAAATTAGGAATTTCATCAATACAAGATTGCTTTTCATGAAAGCCAAAAGATTAATAATTATTTACAAAGAAAAGAAGCAGCATATCGAATAATTATTTATTTACGTTTTCTTATTTAATAAGTTAAGTTTTAAGTAAAGTAAAATAACTACGGAATCCCAAAGCTAACAAGACTATTCTAAATGATTTTAATGTAGTAGTCAGCCTAGCCTCGCTGGACAGTTCGTTCCGAATACAACCACCACCATCTAGAAAACTATTTTTAATAGTTTGTACGTGGGATTGACAAGCCAATTTTATTGGGATCTCTTAAATTATAGCTTTCAGCATAATCCAAAAGATCAAATAAGTTTGTTAAGTACAACGAGGCTAAGTTGTTTAATGCCCTAAAGGATATAATGATCTTATGTTTTAGTCAAAATCGTTGCGAATGAAGTGCCAGGTGGGAAACGAAGTTTAGTTAAAAATATAATGGCCTAGCAAACAAGTTTAAATAAATCCATAATGGAACCAATCTTTTTTAAAGATATGATCTTATGGTTATTTCGAGTAGCCTGATGTGTATCTCAACCCAGTTCTTCTTTAATGCCATATGAGACATCGACATTAGACATCGGCGGCACAGATTATCACTTACCGGCACAGACAGCCCTAAAACTGCTATTCGTTGGGTCACCGTGGAACTTTAGACTAACAGGACACCAAGGTTTCTCTTCAAAGATTCCATCGCTGGTGCAATTATTATATATCTCTCCATCAATTAAGAATGGGAAGACACAACATCGGCCATCTATTGTACGTCGTGTGCATTTTTTTGGATCTAAGAAAGTTAACCGATGCGAATATCACTATAAGTATGAATGTAAAAGCAACACAAACGAGAATCTTTCTCTGTGATTGTATTCCCGCTGTGATAACGATCAAATTTATTGAGAGGTACAACCTTCGTACGCAGAAATTACATAACTGAAATTTCCTCGCCAAAAATTGGTTATTTAATGCAGATTCATTTAACTTGTCGAGACTGCAGTGAGTAGGACACTTACCAATCACAACCAATCACATTAAATAACCTTTGCTTCGAGTATCTCACAGGCGATCAGGTTACGGGTTCGGAATCTCGTACGTCAGGGTTTCAGAAAACTTTTCTAAGTTTACAAGATTAACTCCTTCGTTTAAAGAAACAATTAGACTTTTATTGTAATCTGACCTATGCCAGATAATTTTACTCCTCAAAGGAAGAGACTTCAGTCACGAAGAAATTAAGATAATAGGGAGTTATCCACTGGATAGTTTTATTCGCTGGATAAAATTCAAATTGAATACCGCTCTACTCTTCCCGGGACTTATACACCGAGTAAGTTATTCAGGCCGTGTACCCATCCATAAAAATTTGCTTTTGGTTAACGCAACACCACTGCAAAACGTGGTACGCATGTGTGGGCACTACAGTCATAGCTGAAAAAAGAAGCCTGGAAAACTCTACTGTGCTTTATTAAGACCCGGCAGCTGAACATATGTTCCTGAATACCACGAGCGGACTACTGGAAAGATAAGTTAGGTAATCCATAAATGAATTCAGTGATATCATTCTAAAATACCCTGAGTTTACCCCTTCATAATTTTCACAGCCTGCTTTGAAAATTAACGATGAACATTTGGGTCTAACCAACACTTTTCTGGCAAAGCCAACTATGAGCGTCTAAAATTTGCGCGTGCACAAACGTTAGGCAGCGGTGATGGTTCACTGTAGACTCACGAAGAACGATCCTTAGTGGCTGTTTAGACGGGCATTTTTTTTCAAAAGCATGCGATTGAGTGACTAACTCACGAAACAATAGCACTATTAAATTAAAAAGCCAAAATGTAAGGTCAAAATATATACAAACGTTTTCAAGCCACATGGCCACCAACAGGTTTAACATGTAGTTGGAAAACAATTGTATATATTTTAACCTTATCTCTTACGTTTTTAATGCAAACCAAATTCTTGGCAATTATGTCATATAATTGGACTATTGGCTTTGCATACATGCTTTAGTATAATCGTAAGTCATTCCATTATATTGCATGAGTCAGGAGGATAAAAACCCCAAGAAATTTCGCCCGTGCTAACAGCCTTGTAATTGACCTGGATAAAGAAAAACATGGGTTCTATTTTGTCAGTATGGTTGGTAAATTTGTAATAGAGAGGAATTTGCACTGGCTAGTTGCATTTATTTACTATCTGTAGCTAGAATTGCAGTTGGTTGAATAGCGAATCAGACTATCGGATGTGATGAAGTATGATAATCTTATACTGAAAGGATTTTAAAATAAACTTTTCCTAATTGCATACCTGTAAATGTTCCACTAATTTTGGTCATAATACAATTTGTTCGGGTTCTCCTGCCACATACATCAAGTCTCATTGCCAAACCTTGATAGGTATATCTGTCACTGGTGCCTGGCTGCCACTAAAAGTCATACAATTTTGTAGGGTGTTTAGTGCAGATACGATTTATGGCCATCATTGATGCAAATTATTAGACCACAAAGATAATTAAAATTGAGAGAGTGGACGAGGGAACTGCAAGGAGGCAAATATACGTATAGACCACAGTGTTTGTTGGTTCTGCTGTGGTTTATATATATGCCTGAGTAAATACAAACCCCCCCCGAAAATATAAGATACTGCGTGGGCAGTATATAAAACAGCGCAGAAAGTTAAACATTGGTAGACTGCCGAACATGTGTTGAAAATTTCTGACATTTCGAGCAAAGGTCCTTTTTCAGAGACGGCGAAGAGTGTTCTTAAAACACGTTCTAGAACTCATCAACAATTCATGAGGAAAATTCAAAAGAAATTAAGGTTTAATCAATTTCTGTATACCCCGATACAGAACTGATTAAACAAACATCAGTTCTGTATCACATATACCGATACCACTGTCTGTATCTACAAGTTTGCATCGGCATTCCCACACTCAAATTGAAATTTTACGGTAATATATAACTTGTTTTAACTTTTCTTTTTTACTTAACATTAATGTGAAATGTAGTAATATGGGACGTTTTAGAAGTCATTTACAAAATTCTTGTCCGTTCTGTATCGGGGTATACAGTCACGAGGCAAAGCCGACTGACTGTATACCCCGATACAGGGGAGTCTTGTCCAGTTTGACTAGACCAAGCATCCAAGTTTTTACCGGGTACTCCGGGTTTCCTCCTGTAGTAACACTGAGCCCATGAGGGATGGCTCTTACTGGACCTCAGGGGAGAACAGAGTAGTTTAGCCGGCAGTATGAAGCAATAAATTCACATTTAATGGTTAAATGTGAATTTATCGTTTCATATTAGCCGGCAGGGTTATCCAGTATAACTAATAAAGGAGCTTTATTAAGGGAAACTTCATCTATAGTTTAGCTATTTAGCAAACATGCGCAATGTACGAAGTCCTTTGATACCTGAATTTTGTAGTTTCTCTCAGAAATTTTCATCAAAGAAAACTTAATGTCGACTTGAATCCAACTGCTCGCACCAGGATACTTAATGTAAGGAACGACATCAAGACATTCATCATCAAACTGTGAAGTAAGACCTTCAATAGATCCACCTTTTGTCAAGTCAATAATAATGGGCCTTTGAACTCTTCCCTGTCTAGTAATCTTGAAGCGAGTACAGCCTAAACACAAGAATCATAATCACAATTATTATTAAAAACTCATTAATAATTCGGGAAGAAAATTCAAAAGAAACTAATATTTAATGAGTTTCTGTGCAGTATGGTACAGAACTGGTTAAAGAAACAACTGTTCTGCATCACATTTACAGGCACTAGTGCCTGTATCAACCAGTTTCGCATCGACTCTCAAACGCTCAAATTGAACCATTAAGGGTATAAACACCTTGCTTTAAATTTTCGTTATTACTAAATATTAATCTATAATGTAATAATAATGAATGTTTCATAAGTAGACCGAAATTGCGCATGCTCCTCACGCTTGTTAACTCAAAAAATTTATCTGAGTCCCTGACGGGAATCGAGCCCGTACCCTTCTGATCGCCGGTGAGATGCTCTAACCATTGAGCTACATGGACTCAGATGAAAGAGCGAAGGTTACTGTTTGTACTGGTTATCAGAAGGTTACGGATTTGATTCCCATGAGGAGCTCAGAAAAATATTCTGAGTTAACAAATTTGAGGAGCATAAGCAATTTCGATCTATACATACCAAGCTACCACAAGCCGCCACAACATCGGCCAATAGATAATTTAACTGTGGACTACATGACTTGTTGTGACTGCACTTAGCAGTACACATGTCAACTACAAACCAATACAAATAGTAACCTTAGCTCTTTCATCTGACTGCATGTAGCTCGATGATTAGAGCATCTGACCGGCAATCAAAAGGTTACGTGTTCGATTCCCGTCAGGGGTTCAGATAAATTTTCCCAGTTAACAAGCTTGAGGAGCACGCGCAATTTCGATCTATACATACCGAGCTACCACATGCCACACAACATCGACCAATATAGATAGTTTTAGAAGTAGTTTACAAAAGTCGTGTCCGTTCTGTATCGGGATACGAAGACTAGATATCTGGCTATCCCGACACAGAAAGACCACTTATTTTGTTTCTGGGACGTAATCAGGAAGATATTTTTATTTTAAAATTAAATAAGAATTTTTCCTTATAATGCACATTGTGAACAGACGATACAAAGCTGTTCACGCAAAGGTTTAGTAGAAATTTATGAAGATTTGGTAGGATAGAAGTGTATTTTGTTTTCTGTTGGTGACTATTTCGACGACGAGTTCACATCATCCAAGTCATCGATCCTACTCGGCGATCAAAAACCAGTTGTATGTTTACTTTGCTAAACATTGATTTCTACTTAATTCTTTCCTGTCCGAGGACTTTACCCTAGACGATTAAAATCGTCTGGCGTTAGCCAGAGTTAAATACTAAAGTCTCCATAGGTCACTGAGGACCTATACGGACAGGAAGGAGTTTTAACATTATTAAAATGTCTTTTTACCTGTTTCTTATGCGTTTAATATGAAGTCTGCTTTGAAAGGGCACGCAAATTGGGTTTTTTTGTAAAGAATAAAGAAACTCTTTCTGACTAAGTAACCCGGTTCATTTTAACCCAATTACCTTAAAAACTAATGCAAGTTTTGAAAATAAAAACTTTAGAATTTCACTTGACAGATCTAGGTATTTTAGTCCGTCCTTTCTATAGTATTTGTAACCGGTTTGCGGTTGCTCAGTGTTAACACTTATATTAAAAAATAATTGCTGGAATAAAGCATGAAAACTGAAATGGTTATAGGTTGTTACAACCCATACTTATTCAAGATTTCATAATGGTATTTAGTACACAGATAAACAACCTATGTACAGAGTAAAGTGAAATTTGTAAACGTTTTCAGGCCTACGGAAGTAATCGAGGAGCAATGACAGGTTTCAAGCAACTACGTAATAAATGGAAAATGAGGGGTTGATGTCAATAATTATCATCAATAACCACGGTTATTATTGACGGGAAACAACCTCACGCAGTGATCAAAGCTCTATTATGAAACACCCACTTGTATTGGACACGACGCTTCAACAACAACAACAACCGTTGCATGCTGTATGATGTAACTTTTGTATACTGCATAATGTTCAAACTGTATGTAACTCATTAGACGTGTACCTTCATGGTTGTGGCCATACCAAACACATTGTGTACTTTCTGGTATATATCCGAAATTTCTGCTAATGGCAGGATCCCGATACATAACGTAGTTTGGTTTGCATTGGCAACTGCACAGCCTCTGATCATTTTGATAAGGGTCCGCATTAAAATTTGTGCAAAACTGTCTTATTCTTGGCGAACAGCTGGTGAATTGAATGAGGTCACTTGTATCTCGAGTAATTGTCACATCTGCCGACACAACATTGGACCAACAACCGATTCCTATCCACAAAAATATCGGTGTGAGGTTCATAGACATACTTGCCACACTGTTGGGAAAGGATTTCTGAATATCTGATTCTTCCTTATTAGTCGACAGCAGTAAATTCGGCCGGACGATTATCTGTTAAAACAATCCCGACATCCGTGTTCAATCCAACAGAGTATCGATTCTGAACGAAGATTCTTTTAGACCTCGTGTATTATAAAGTGATCACCAATCCTGCTCAAGTTAATGAAGTGCACGTCTTCTTCCATGGGTGTCAAGCGTTGTAAAGAAAGACGGAAATCGTGGGCCAATACAAAATAACAATTCAAAATATGACAATAATAAAGACGCATTCCCATTCAACCAGGCTAACGATATAGGTCCTTCACTACAAGCATGCATGTTATCAGCGAGTTTTTGGTTTCAAAGCTTTTCCCATCTATAGTCGCATAAGTTTTCTTTAGCGGATTTTTTATGGACATATTTGCAGCTTAATCTGGATAGTAAGAGCTAGAATGTTTTGAAAAAGCGAAATTCTGATACGATTTGAACCTTGTCACTTGGGCTCTTTATAATGGCAATGAAAGTGGTCCACTTGTTTCACCAACGCAAAGCCCGTGATCGTCTTGTCAAGTATTTCAATAAATGTGAGGCACAAAGACAGTTTTTTAATATCGATTTCTTCGTTTATGTCGAGTATTGGTTGTCTGATGTAGCAACATGATAAGTTTTCTGTAGAAATACATCCAGTTCCTTTCCAATTCGGTTGTAGTGAATTTTTAGATGTAGAAGGAAGGAAAAGCGACAAAACATTTGGCCACAAGCCTTCTTGAGAAGAGCTGTGTAGGAGTATATTTCCTTAGGTATTCCCATGTTTGCCAGGAATTGTTTTGTTGTTATAGGCCTCATTAGCAACTTATATACCTCAGTCAAATCTATAGAACCTAAACTCATGTCAAGCCAAGTCATATCAGTATTAGTACGACCTACTATGAAAAAAAAAATAAAAAATTCGGAGAACTTGGTATCATAAAGTACCACCATAAAAGGTATGGATTAGATATTAAAGCTTCCTTAGATTCGGTTCATGTTGTAAAATTCCCCTGCATGGGCCTTCGGCCACCCGGAATTTTACTAAATAAACCTCATTGAACGGTTGGATAGCTAGCCGCCTATTTTTATGGTATTACAAATAAATACTTTTGAATCGTCGGAGCTTTGAAAAAAAAAAGTATTTTTCATCCATTAGTCGAGAAATATATAAACCAGTTCAACTCCTCTACTCTAGCTACAGTATTAAGGTCGGAGAGTCCGCTCTTCACTACTGTCATTTATATTTGAAAGTCTGTTCTTTCCTTTGTTTTACCTGAATGTTTAAGTTTCTTTAAGAAAGATGTTTAAGTTTACAATAGGTCTTTCAAGAACTACGGTCTAGTATTAAGATTTTCCATGGTAATTAACTGACAGTGCTACACTTTTTCAATCAATATCTACGTTTGTTACCATGACAAGTTTGTTGTTCTAAGATTCACTTATATTTCCAAGTGAATCAAACAGTTTTACATGGGATAACAACGGTGGGTTTATCCATCGGAAAGTAACGATTTCAAATTGAACAAAAGCGTAAAATAGTACGTTGATCATTCCTTATCGCTTGCAATAGTTGAAAAAATACGTGATAAGCAGTATTTCAAAAACATTAGAATCATTTGAGCATTTCAGTAAATAAGAAAGAACCATATGAACGCACTCCTCCAAACTTTCAAAATTTGATCCATATGTATTCAGCATACACTAAACAGCGATACAATCTAGTTTCTCCATGGCGGGAGCAATGATAAACAATCCCATGAAAAGATCACTCTTTTGATTGATCTCGAATAATGTACAGCTGCGGAACCTCATAAATCTATTTCAAAAATCAGCCTATAACTTAATATATAAAATGTGCAACTGTACTGAAAATGTATTTAAAATGTCTTCAAACTGGCACATATCTTTAAAATCAATATTAGGAAAATTAATTCAGTACTACTTTACGATGGAATATCTGTTTGGAAACAATACTAAAATAGAATGAAGAAATGTGATTTCCGAATGAGTTCATTTGTGCGTTTAAACGTTAGTACAAACAAAAAGACTACACTCCTTTCTCAGTGGATTCTGGGACGTCATAAATATTTCTGGAAGACGTTGTCTCTGGCGGTTCGTAGTACATCCTCCCTGTAACGTCTGATTGATTGTGCTGTTTTCTCTTTAAAAATGGAGCGAGAAAATCGTCAAATTTATCACAAAGCAGAACAATACACTATACAAATGTGGAAAAGAGTTTAAAGTGCCTGTGAAGCGAAGATTTAATTCAGAATTTTCAATATTTGATATGTACTTGGAACATATCATACACAAAAAATCGTGTATTTTTACTATCCAAATTTAATAGGTATAAATAAATAAATAAATAAATAAATAAATAAATAAATAAATAAATAAATAAATAAATAAAGTATTTCAGCCAAAAAAAGTGACCACTTCTATGTTAGGCCAAAATTCCACGTGACTTGATGGTGTTACGTAAAGATGTTAAATGTTCGGGCAAACATGGCAGAAATCAGTGAGAAAAATGAAATAGCTACAAATTACAGTGGAGAACATTGCGATACGAAGACATTTTGTGAAATCACTATGTTTGTTTTATTTGTTGAATTCTCAGAAGCGGCTATTTGTTAAACATCTTGACGTCATGAGTAGTATACGCAAGCTAATTTCGGGCTCAGTCTCTGAGATAGACTTAGATCTTTTTAGAAACTAGTCGATTTTGAATCTTAAAAGCGTCTTACAAAATATTTTCAGCAGATAATGATAACTGACAAAGTGTTTTGTATAATTGCTTAGCTTAACGTCTTACAAAATATTTTCAGCAGATAATGATAACTGACAAAGTGTTTCCTATAATTGCTTAGCTAAGAAAAATATTTAAAAAACCCAGCTTCCCAGGCACTTTAAAAAGAGAAAAGAAATAGCGATATATTCACAACACCAATAACAACAGCACCAAGGGCAACAGCGACGCCGTAGGGTTTAAGGCATTGCTTCACCAGTAGTAAAAATAGTTATAA
Source organism: Nanipora kamurai (assembly GCA_036872915.1). NCBI lineage: Eukaryota > Metazoa > Cnidaria > Anthozoa > Scleralcyonacea > Helioporidae > Nanipora > Nanipora kamurai. The sequence continues at coordinate 11,130 of JBAHVQ010232373.1, forward strand.
TAATGAATTGAAAATAAGAACAGTAATAATAATAATGATGATGATGATAAGGATAATAATGACTACGATGATGATGATAATAATTATGACAATAATAATAATAATAATGATAATAATCGGTGTAATTTACTGGTCTGTTCATACTGCTGTATGTCCATCAAGCCTCCGTGACCTCAGATCGAAGGCGAGCATCCTGCGGAAGGTGCTGTCGATCTGAGGCATGGAGACTTGATGGACATGCAACAGTATGAACAGACCAGTAAATTACACCAATACTGTGAATTTACCATAATAATAATAATAATAATAATAATAATAATAATAATAATAATAATAATAATGACAATGACAATGATGAAGATTATGATAATGATAAAGGTAATGATGATGATGACAATAATAATGATAATAATAATAATAGTAATAATTACAATGACAATGATGAAAAATTATAATGATAATGGTAATGATGATGGTGATGATGATGATGGCAATAATAATAATGATAATAATAATAATAATAATTATAAGAATAACAGTGTGCTACAACATTAACAACAAGAAGAACATTTGTAAGGATAATAAACCGAAAATAAAAAGAACAACCAAAAACGAAGGATATACAGTCGGACCAAAATCTAGTTGAAGATGAGGAGAGCTAACAGACAAATCAATATTGAATCGGAGTCAAACTTTGTTTCTCCAGTTTCTTCAAATTTCTTATCCGGTGACCTATTTTACTGGCAATCGAGCCAGTCACTTCTTCTCATTCATGGTTGTTCTTCTGGTTAGCATGTCTGAAGACATAGCGAACGCAATTTAACAGTTTTGTTAAATTCAGCTAGAATCTAAAGATTATCTTACATTTGTGGTGTAGAGAGGATTTGCTTCGACAAAAACTTCATCGTTGTCGACTGGTTCAGGATTTTTTAATGGGTCGTTGCTGCGTTCAAGGACAGCATAAACGTGCAAAGAGGGATCATCAGTCAATGGAGAACGTCTGTTTTCAGTCTACAATTACAATCAGTTATTCACTTAGAAACACCGAAAGCTTTACAAATAAGAGGTCAAACTTACCATCTGGGACAACTAAAGCATCCTTCGTCTAGATTCCTGATTGTTCAGCAGTTTAACGGTGCCAACAGTGACAAAACTCTAAGGAAAGTTCTAGTTGTAACATTGAATTACACCTTTTTAGGATCCTTCGTCCCCCTATTCAATGTTGGTAACTCCATTTTATGTTCAGCGTGTCCGTTTCGTCCGCTATTCAGCATTGAAATGGTAGGGGAAGTGGGTCGTTTTACCAACACTTCTTCTCAAAATATTCCAACTAAATTTAGATTTTATAAGAATCCGAAGGTGTTTTGTCCCTGACTGTAGTATTACGTGCCCAGGGTCACGACGTAGACATCTATTCCTACGGTGAACAACGTACGTTACCGACAGAGTTCGAGGTGACAAAGATAACCGCAGCTCCACAGCAACAACAAGCACAAAAATCTCTTTAATAGAACTGAGTGCAAACTTATACAGTACAAGATTGAGTGGAAACCTTAAACATCAAAACCAGTACGGCGCATGAATTTTTTCTAATAACAACGCCTAAAGGTTACTGCAGGGAGGAACCTACATTCCGACTGCTGAATCCAATTATGCAATTTAACACGCAATCTATGACGGTTCCTGTAGTTTGTTATCCCTACGACAGGAGTTCCAAACCATGTGCAATATGTCACTACCATTATGCCTTATTACAGCCAGTTATTTTAATACTATTTTCATATTACACGCGTTAGTCTTGTAGCAGCGGAAACTACAAAAAACTGGCTACTTTGAGACAACCTGAACTCAAAAACACGTGATCGCATGAATAGAAATTGAAGTTAAACATTCCAAGATTACAAAAATTTGTTATCACAATTCGAGTAACGATATTGAAATATTAACGATGTTGACTTTTTTCCTTGAGTGGTTGCATGGTGGTAACAATTACAGTGAGTTAATTTTATGGAACATGTCGAACGGTTATTTAAAAGTCCTGCTGAGTTTTCGACCTGTTGACTCAGCTCGTCTTGAGAGCAGTTAACCAGAGACATGTTCGCTGGCTTCATATAAACGAAACAGCCGTTCAACCAATACTCAAGTAAGAAAACAAGGTATGTTGAGGTAATATAAGTGTTCGAATTGAAGCAGACATCATTCAGAATAATTAAATGCAGTTCAATGGTTGGTTTTCTTAAGAGGTCGTTGGATGTTTAATGAGAAGTAATTCCCGTCGCCAGTCACAAGCACAGAATCTTTTCATTTTATTTCACAGTTACATTCCCAAGCGTGCTTACCTACAGCAGATTTTTCGAGCTTAGCTTTTGCGAAACATAATTTGTGCTATTTCGAAGAGTAGCGAGCATCCTTATGGTTTCATCAATGCAGACCACATTCACATGAGATGCGATAAAAACCTGGCTTTGAAAAATTATCTATCCCGTCTTTGTGTGTGTGTAAAAATTTAAACAACATATGTTGACTGGAGTGGAATACTTTCATCCCAGCTAGCTTGACATAGAATTCGTTAGATCTTGTGAGAACTAGCAGGGTTTATGTAGGGAAGATACACTGATGTCGTTTCCTCTTGTCTCGAAAGTCTCAGACTGGACGGCATCATCATCAAATCGATCCTTTTTCTCGGAAAGCTGTTCGTCTCGGAAAAGCAGACCTTCCTTAGGTGGTCTAATTCATCCTTAGGTGTTCCTCGGCGCAAGTGGTTTCGTTCTTATGACGCCAGCTAACGTATAGTTGGTTAATTGCTTTGGGGATTTGAGGTCGAAAGCTCAGCAGGATTTACAAAAAATCGTTCTCGGTGTTCCTCAAAATTTGACTTACAAAATTTGATAGTGACTTGTTGAGGTTATTGAGACTTCATCAATTCTGAATTCAGTTTTTAGGGAGCTGTTGATTATAGAGAGCTTAATCAAGTACCCGGGATGCATTATTGGTAATATGAGATAAGGGCGCCACGAATCAAGGAAATGATGCAGAGAGAAGACAGAAGAAAACGAAAAGTAAAAAATGAATTACCTTCTTTAGCTTGGGAAGCGTCGCAATCAAAGAATAATCTGCTTCTGGAACGTTGTAAATTGAAGCAGGTTGGATTTCGGGAGTGTCTTCGGTTACCGTATCATAAAAATTTGAGTCCCCAGATTTCGTTTTTTCGGATGTTGGACCCGAACGATTCTTACTGTTATGGCGACGTTTTCCGTTATACGACGGTCCCTTCTGAGATATCTCCAAAGGTTTTAACAAATTATGATTGCGCAATCTTTCCTCAACCTTTCTGGGAGAATTTTCAGAAAGGGAGGCATATGGAGCTAGCAGTTAAAAATATAAAGAAAAAGGTAGTCAAAAATGTATCGAAAAGGAAAGAAATCCAAGAATTCTATTAAAGTATTGAATATGAGAACAATTGTCCAACGCAGCCAGTTGAATAATCAGACATGATTTCTGCCACTCTAGCTGGAAAAGTTTTGAATGTCGTGTACAAACCTACCATTCATGACCCAAAATTTCGACACTCCTGTCTGGTGTCTTGATCAGGTGTGATGAAGACACTAGACAGGAAGGTCGAAACGCTGGGTCATGAACGGGAGTTTTGTAAGCCACGTTAAAAACTTTTCAAGCCAGAGTAGCGTGAAACCGTGTCAGAGTATTAGATGTTTTTGAGTAAGTCTGGACCTGGTGACTGCCTGAAATGTTTGAAGGGACTTTATTCTAGCTTTACGATGAAGCTGTGTAGTAAGGTTTGTGCTTACAGTTGCTACGAAAAATTGTCTTACCTTCAACAAAGCCTTCGTTAATACGATTTCTGATTGAAGTTGTTCTATTGACCTTTCTACAAAGATAAATGCTTTTGAGAAAAACTGACTTCACAAAGGAAGTCGGCTGGTCGGTATCCTCTTTCCTTCTCTTTCTGCTTTCGTTTACTCGCTCGTAATCATCCCTCACAGGGCTTCATACCGAAATTTCTTTTCCTATCACACTTCTTCCCGCGATCGATTGCTCACCTTTCTTTCTTCCACCCCTCCTTTCTGTTTACCTTCCTACCTGTTCTCTCTTACTCCCGGTCTTCCCTTTCATTCTACTTCCCCTTCTTCACGTCGCAGATCAAAATTTTTACTCACTTCTTTCCCCGCCAACGAAGAAAGAAGACGGCACCAATGACAGCAAAGATCAATAAAACCAACAGCCCTGCAGCTATTCCTATAATGAGACCAAGATTTCCAGAAGAGCTTCTCGAATTCTGTGAAGATGGAACGCCAATGAAGCGTGTAGAACTCGGTGAAGGAGTTGCCGTTAGCCGTACAGACGATTTTGGACTAGAAACATCTGTAGCTGTTGGTTGAGTTGGGATAAAGACGGACGATGGCAAAATCTCAGTCGGAGGCTGGTATACAGTTGATGAAAGAAATAATGAACCTGTCGATGGACTAAGTATCGAGGCCGAAGAGGTTTCAGCTATAAGAACGAAAAAGCAAGAAACGCTGGGTTTTCGTTAAAGAAAATTTGAATCCAAACAACAACAAAACACGAACAAGAAACTAACGACATACAAAAATAACCAAAATGCGAAAGAAATACAAACAAGAGAACAAGAGAACAATGAACAAACATTCTAAAAACACTTAAATTTAACAACAAAGCCAAAACAAACAAACACGTAAACAAACAAACAACCGCATACACAAACTAAGAAAAACAAAGGAAGACGTGAGTAAAAATTAAAATATATTAAATAAAATGTGAATTACATCCAGCTTAAAAAAGTTAAAAGAAACGGCCGTTTCGGTTAAGGACTCTACGACGTCAACGACGACGTCGCTTAAAATCTTAGCATTTAAGGAAACTACGGTTAATTTACTATGGTATTTGATTCTTGTAAATAGCTTTATGCTGTAGTGGCTGCAGTCTCTGGTTAAATTCAATTTTAAGGAATTGCTTTTGTTCCTTCGTGAGCTAGCTGTAGTCGTCCTGAAGACGTAAAAATGGTTTGATTGGCATTGAATATAGAACGACGACGATGTACAGAATACTCTGAAGATTAAAACTTATTAATTCCCTTTGTTTTTCGTGAAAAATTCTTTTGTTTAAAGAACGTCGTCTTTTTGATTATACTATCTTGACATAAACGTCCATTCCTTTCAACATTAAGGAGTTTAAGAAAGCTGCAAAACCGACGCCAGTAAGCAGATGGCTTTAAATTTGTAGTAAACCACGTATGCTAGACTTATGACGTCTGCTAAGCTGTTCCAATCAATTTCACTTGGTCGATTAAAGTTTTCGTCAAATACAGCCCAACGTTCTCGTGGTCATAAGAGCCGGCGTGGTCGTGAAAACATGAGAATACTGTTCGTCAAGTCTTGTGTGGAGCCAGGATGACGTGAGAAATACTCAAAGGACCTTAAATTATTTATTTCTTTTATTTTGGAAGAGAAGTCTTATTCTAAGGCCACTTCGTCCTTGACATCAGTGTCGTGTTTTCTTAAACTCCCTATTTTCAAGACAGAGAGAACCTTTATTATAGTTTATGTATTTCGATGTTCAAAAACTTGCCAAGGCACAACTATTGGATATTCAACTTTATTTGTGAAAAAATTTGGCGCCAAACGTTTGAAGGCTGCTTGATGTTATGAACTGAAAACCTGAGCCACCGCATGCAAGATTTAAGAAACATCTCATTTCAAGCACAAATTCGGGGATCTTTTTGACAAACATGTCTTTTGTAAATAAAGATATGATACATAAATATCAAAGCTTCGTTTGCCTTTTTTACAATATAGCTAAAGTCCGGTATAAAAACAGTTGGGATGAGCGCCGAAATCTTAAAGAAGATGCAGTTTCCTAGTTTTGGAGCTTACAAACAGAAATCCGCCGCCCCTCCCGTTCAATGTTGATCTAGATTATTCCTGAACATCAGCAGAATGGTTGTTCCTCATCAAAGGGTTGAATGGAAGAAGGAGAGAAGTTGTAGGCTAATAGTAAACTAATTCACTGATAGGCTTATGGTTTTCCCAGACTGTACCTTCTGAAGTGTGTAGGTTGCAAGTAAACCTGAAACCATCAAATACACGAAGAAATCGCATAACGTTCGTCCATTTTGTTTTATAATTTGAAGTCTTTGGCTCACACTCTAAAGCGTAGTTTACACAAGCAAAGTTTCTTTGACGTGTTTGTGTTTGGCGAGTTTTATTTACCCGTGTAAACGAGAAAACGGGGCAATTTTTCCCTTGAGAAGTCTCCTTGTTGAAAATCTAGCGTGCCACCTTTTTAAGAAGGAAATTTGTCAAGGAAAAACTTGTCAAGTCTGCAGTTTTCCCGCGTGAACGTCACGTCAAAGTAAATGTGACAAGGGACTACAAAGTCTCACATCCAGGCTCTTTATTTGCGCTCAATTTTGTGGCACTTAGACCACACGCTGGGAGTCGTATTTTCTTTGGAATTTTGGCGAGCAAATAAGTGATAAATTTGTGATTAGGGAAATTATTTGTTAAAAGGAAATTGCTTACCAGTTCACACCGACAAATTAAACTTGTCAAGGCGACTTTGTCGAAGAAAAATTGTTTACCACATACACGAGCAAGATTTCCTCGGCAGTAAACTTGCCAAGAAAGCTTACTCGTGTTAACTAGGCTTAACTTACCTGCACAGATAGCTGTGTACGAGGAAAATGGGTTATTGTGAAACCTTAAATCCACTGGGCACCAAGGCTGCTCAGGTCCAAAACCACGTAGGTCTGAACAATCATTATGTATTAATCCATTAAGTACGAATGGAAAAACACAACATCGACCATCTATTGTCTGTCGTTTACATTTCTTGGGATCTAAGAATAGCAGGTTTAGTGGTAAGACAGCAATCTGCGGAATCGACGAATCTTAAAAAAACTTTTTTAAATCAACAATATTTCCCATGATTGCTCGTTATTGTCCTAGAACATTGAAAAAATGAGCCAAAAACTGTGGCTTAACTTCAGGTTAAAGGTCGTTGCTGAGCAACGAACCGTGATATAGTACGCGCGCGAAAAACCACTTTTCTGATTTAGCTTTTGACCCACATTTCAAAAAGCTTGGTTTGAATGCAAAATTCTAGCAGGAATTTGGTCAAAATTACTAAAGTTTCCATCATACACTGGTGACGGGTATTAGTGGAGCTAAATAAAATAAAGTTAAACATCAAAAACCTTCCCTTACAGGAAACATTTTTTCAACCTACTTTTAGAGACCTGATTAAATAAACACAATGGTTTATAATTTTCGGGCAAAACAAGCAATTGCCGGATCAAAATAACAAAACTTTTCCTCCCTTACAAAAATTTTATGTTTCATTTCACATATGAATCAGACTTTCATATCTTAAAACGTTCCAATTCCAAATGTGAAATTAAAATTTTACATGTGGAATGGGACATATGTGAGTATATGGGAAACGGGAATCCAGCCCGATTTCTGACTTTAAGAGCTTGACGAGCGTTTGGTGATCATCTGACATACTCCAAGCTCTCACATGAAGAAGATTTGCGTTCAGCGTTGAAATATAGGATTTATAGATAAATACATACCTGTATATGTTCCACCAATTTTTGTGATCATACAATTTCTTTCGGGATTCCTGCCACAGATATCAAGTCTCATTGCTAATCCTTGATAGACATATCTATTGCTGCGGTCAGATTGCCACTATAAAGCATTCAATTTTACAAGACGTTACCTTTGTTAGTTGGTGTTGAGTCGCTTTATGATCTCAATTCAGTCATCAATACAGATTATTAAGCCCTCGCCAAACGGTTTATGATAGTCGACGATAGTCGATGACAGCTGGAACTCTCGCTCCTGTTTGACCGAAAACCATCGTCAACTATCTTGGACCATCATCCACTTTGACGATCCTCACATTTTCTAGGATAGTCGATGATAGTTTTTCCTGTTTGACTAACTCACTCATGATAGTAGATGATAGTTGATGATAGTTTGGGTTTTCAAACTATCATCGGCTGTCGTGGCTTAAAACACAGAATGTACAGGATTTCATGAAAGAAAAAGTAAAAAACCAATAAATATAATAAATATGAAAGGTCGGAGAAGTGAATAAGGTGGCTAAAGAAGTCAGACATGTCCTTGAAACGATAAATTCGGTTAAATGTGAATTTATCGTTTCATATTATCCTGAGGATGTCTCTGAAATAGAATTTAAGTCCTTGATTTCTGTTTTTCTGTGCTCTTTTACACCTTTAGATTGAGTAGGAAAAAATGAAAAGGAAAATAAAATCTACTGAAATCAAATGTAAAAATAACCTCACAATTTTGTTGCTAGTTCAGTCAGTATATTTATGGTATCGATATTTAAGCAATTTGCAAAACAGAAAATACGATACGTTTGTACCTGAAGTGAGTACGTTCGACCAGAAGTTTTATTCAAAGAAAAGTTGATGCTGATTTGAGTCCATTCTTTGCCACCGGGATACCTGACGTGTGGAGTGATATGCAGACAATTGTCGTCAAGGTCTGCTTGAAGATCTGATATAAGGCCATCACTTGTCAAGTCAATTATCATGGGTCTTCGAATTCTATTTGGATCTTTATTGTCGAAGACAGTACAACCTGAACACAGAAATCATCGAAACAATTATAAAACTATGGTAGCATTCAACTTTGAATAATTTAGAAGTTAGAACAACAATCAAGACAATTGATAAACTCAATGTAAGTTACTTTCTAGTTCAAGAAGAAACAAATTCCGAAAAGTAGCATCTGGTAAACCCAAAGTATGAGTTAACAACGAAACAACCTGAATCGTTGTCTTATATTGTTTTCCACTCGTACCTTGGGTTTACAAGATGCTATTTTTTTTTGAGATTGTTTCTTCTTGTATTTTTTAAAATTGTCACAGCTGGGAAGGGTTTTTCCGTAAGTTTCTAAATTCAGATATTTATAAAAACCTGAAATTTATTGACTGTTATTTGTAATCGAATGTAGACCCAGTACATATGTTAGTTTCGTTCAAGTACTGGAAACCTAACAGTGGTTGCTACGTCCTAATATGTTATTCATAAATTTGTTGTTCACAAATTCACGAACTTGTGAAATTTACAAACTTATCCCAAATTCTCAACTTTATATTTTTCTTACCATTAAAAACCTTCGTCCCAAATTTTGTTGCCTTTTTAGTCGTTTCTGGGGGCTGATTTATACAAAAAATGATAAAAAAACTCTTCTGGAGTCTTGGAGAATTTATTTACATCACTTTTTTTAAAACTGAAAATTGGCCATGCTAGCAAATGTCTATGATTATTACACCACGATAAGTCAGTCACTCAGAATGCGTGATTCGTAATAATCCTCCAGCTGGGTTCTACTAATTCTTAACCATATTATCGTTGGTTTAGTTTCTTTTGTTCTCCAGATATTGAACAATGTCTTGTCAACCTGATTAATATGTTAATGAAGTGGATATGTAGATACAGTAAATGTTCGAATGAGCGCCCGAGGTGCATAATTTAATTCGGACTTACAGGAGGCACTACATCGCAGGGTCGCCCATCTGGACCGGGTGAGCTTATTTAAAAGAATTACATTTCTTAGAAAAACATTAATATTAATACAAACATTTGACAACCATGCCGAGCAAACAAGGGTTTTCTTCGAAGAGTTTGTTTGTTAATAAAGTTATGCGCCCGTATGGAAATAAACACTGGATCACTTAACGTAGATTGCAAAGGGTTGCCCTATCTAATCACCATCTTAATGAATGACAGTGATACGACTAAGTTGAAAAAATTGTAGGGTTTAAGAGCAATAACATGTTAAATGACTAATCTGCCAAATCTTTTTAATGTCACGCCTTGATTTAAAATCATCTCCCCAACTTTGCCAAACGATAATATAAGCCGGTTATATACTTTAGTATTTGGTGTCTAAGCGATTCATCAATCTTTGGACGATGTAAAAATGTAGGATGTTGCGTAGGCAGAATATAAAATAGTGCAGAAAGTTAAAATGTTGGTAGACCGCCGAATACATGTACAAAAATCCTGACGTTTCGAGCAAAGGTCCCTCTTTCACACTCTGAAGAAGGGCCCCTGCTCGAAACGTCAGAATCTTTCTACATATATTCGGCAGTCCAGGAACCTTTTAACTTTCTACATCAATCTTTTGGTTCGCCCTAAGGTTAAAATATTGCTTAAACATCTCGGCCACGGTAGATAACCTTTACATATCAACCACATCCATGAATCACGGCAATCATTTGACCTAGCGGTCCTCCAAGCTTATCGTCATGTAAAGAGGTTTCATTCTGGGTATGAACTGTAGGACAACATGTTCTTGCGTTGAATCCCGATTTCAAGGAGCAAAGAGGAAATTTCATGATTTACCCGAGTAGATATTTGCAGTACAGGTTAATAATGGAACCTTCACTGCAAGTCAGCATTAGGATGATTCTGAATATAGAATGAACACGTCGCATGTTTTCACGTTAGAAGCAACTATTGGATTGTTATACTATATAAATAATTGCATATAATAACAAATGATTGCAATAACTTCATCACTGTGGTTCCACCAAGTATTCATTACCTCACAACATTCAAACAAAAAACATTCCGCTGCTTATTTTGTATAAATGATTGATCGTGTACCTTCATGATTGTTGCCGTACCAAACACATCCTTTCTGTCCTTGTTCATATTTGAATGATCCATTAAGAAATGTAACCACGGGATCACGATACATTACATATCCAGACCTACATTGGCAACTGCACAAGTTATCGTCATTTGCATAGGGTTCTGCGTAGAACGTACTGCAAAATTCAGTTATTCGACGGTTGTCTGAGCAGCTAGAAAATTGAATTAGGTCGTTTGTATCTCGTGTTATTGTCACTTCTGCGGACGCAGAGTTTGACCAACAACCAATTACTGTCCACCAAAGTATCGCCGTAAACATGTTTACTCTGTGTTGTTTGCCGATAGAGTATGAACCTGGTGGTACAGAATGGGGTTGCCAATGTTAAAAAACCATTCGAAACAATCGCTACATTTTATCTAGTAAAGCAAGAATGAAGATTATCAACCTTGGTTGACGTCTCTCTCCTTTTCTTCGGAAAATAAAACAGCTTCCTGTCCCACTTCCTCTGTACTGACGTGAGAAGCTTTTCTTGGTTGTTGAAGTCTGAAGAAAAAAACGGAAGTTGTTTAGCAGCATAAAGAACAACAATTTCAAATATTATGGTAGTTTCGACACATTTGCCAGCTGAACTCAGGAAACTGATATTGCTTTGTGAACACTAGCAACCAGTTTCGGAGTTTTAAGGCACATACTCGTATTTCATTGCTCTTTATCATATTTGTTTCTTTTGGTATTGATCAAAATCCTCAATAAACTAGGTTAGTCTACCCCTGAGTATTCATTACTCATGCAACCAACGAAACGTAACGAACTTCTCAACCTGATTTGATTAATTTGACAGAGAAAGAAACAACAACTAACTCATTTCTATAAATGTTGAGAAAACCAGTGGAAATAGGAAACATTCTGGGATATGCAGGTAAGAAACGGCCATAGATATTAGAACTTTGTAAGCCCCAACAAAGTATTTCTAAACCAACATGGAATCGACGCAAGTAACCAAAAAGTGGTTTCGCGAATTGATATTCTAATGTAGTAATAACATTTTTCGCGGCAAATTGATTTAAGCCATGGTAGCAAATATACACACCGTGTTTCTTCTTCTTCTTCTTCTTCTTCTTCTTCTTCTTCTTCGGTTGGGTCGGGTTTGATTTTCTTAGTTTATGAACAGAAGTTGAGTATCAAAATTAGTCTACGTTTGGTGGTTTACACCGGAGGTCTAAACTTTGTAAAAAAGAAAAAAACAGAGCATCAAAGAGCTTCCTTTTTATTGTTAAGAGCATTTAAATAAGGAGTCTTTAAACAGTTGATCAAATATCGTCAGGCACACAAAGGTGGCTATTAATAAAATAGATTATAATCCACGTTACCGTATAGGGTTAATGCTGATTTTTGCATGAAATTTTGGTGATAGTAACAATGAATACGGTAAAATATACTGTATACCTTATCGAAACGTGAAGAGTGACTCAATAATACATTGATGTGCAGTCATAAGGAGTCCATGCTTCAAACGATACGGGCAACTGAACAGAAGGACTGAATGAATACCGTATTACCTTGGTAAAAATATCCAAATAAAATAGCGACGTCATGACCAAAGCTATTCCGGCGAAATAAAGAAAGAGAAAGACTAGTGGCATCCGTCAATTCGAAGAAGAGTTAGGTAAGACGAAGCTGACGACATGAAAGAATTCTACGAGTTCGTTCAACCATTAATTCTTCGTGAAATACTCACTATTTTTCGACTAGTTTTAGGAGAAGCTAACATGTGGAGATGTTGTAAAGAAAGGATATTGAATAACAGTTACGTTATACAAATACTACGAACGGCAGGACCGTTATGAACAGCTGTACGCAAGCATACTTAGAATACAGCCCCCATAAAGATGTCTTTACATGTAGAGGAGGGTCAAAGGGGAGCGTTATAGAAATTTAATCCCGCACTTGAACCACCAAACAATACAAGTATACGAAAGTATACAAAGTATATGAAATATTTATGTTGCATTCTTTTCGATCTATTCTGACTCTTCCTATTCCAGGATACAAATAAAAGACTACACGGAAGACTGAGTACAAAAAGAACTGAATATGAGATATTCCAAACATGAAACGAGCTTGACGGTGGTAACCTGTGTTTCAACGTGCCGCAACTCGTCTTCATCGACTCAATATTAACCTGGTAAAATTGGTGGTCGCAGCTTTTGTAAAGCTTCAGGAGACCGATACTTTCTGTTAGGATCAGGTTATTATACCCTGTTAGTTACTTTATTTTTTTTCTAAGGACGTTATAGTTCTTGTCGAATAAACGTCGATTACACTCGATTTGTTTGATATCCTTTCCGCCATTTTGAAATCTTCAGAATCGTTGAGCATGCTATTTTGCAGCCCTGATGAGAATATCCAGAATACCAATCTCGGTCTATTCCTAAACTGGAATAAATCCCTTCATTCCTGTGTATTCTTATACTGTGTATAATATATGTGTATTCCCGTGTATAATAACCCTTCATTCCGTGTATTTTTGTACTGGTCTAGTCCCAAAAGAATGTGCCCTGAAGTAGTCAAAAGAAAGGCAATAGAGCCTGCATTACATAGCGTGAGTTCATTTTTACGATCAGGGATTGCAGGGACGATCACCTTCAAACAGCACAAGTGAGGACGACATTGCAAAATGGTCGCTAATCTGGCAACATAATGGCAACAAACCGGAAGACATTTAGGACAAAAGATGCTTTGAGAAGTTGGTTAATAAAAACACACACCCACTCAACCCGACAAAAATACGCGTGGTAGCTTGGCGTTAGTATCAACTACCTACTTTCCCTCAATTCCACGATATGTGACGGTCAGCAGTAATAGTATGTTCGGCAAGAGCTGAAGCTGCAGTTTTCGTATGACTTACTCTTTCGGATGTGTTCTCTTTCGCATTTCAATCAAGCGCCCTGTTGCAGCAATGTAATTTACTTTACAATCGCTACATGGAATAGAATACAATCAAATAGCCTGGACCAAATGATGGGAAACGAGAAGAGAAGCATCTAAAGCATCTAAAAAAGTTTCTTAACGAGTAAAAGTGTTTGAAGTGTTCGTGATGATTAGCTCTAGCAAGTTTTCAAACTCTGATAAGGACAGTGGATGTCAAATTACAGTAATCGCGAAAACAAGGTATCGCTTTCTACATTGATATTAATTCGACTTCTTCATTGGGACTCGAAATAAAAAGGCCCCAGTTTTAATCATGTCCGTGCTCGCTAGTCTAGTTGGTTGTTGCAGCTATCGCATCTCTGCTACAGCCGCACTCCTTCGGTACAGCATGCAATCGCGCGCAAATGCATGCAAAAAAAATCAAACATGTTTGATAGATTCGACTTTCGTTGCATGGAAAAAGTGTTTCATCGCAAGCTGCCGCACACAGTGTAATTTTTTGCAAAAAGGTACGATATTTCATGCATGCGACTAAAATAACACACTGTCGCCCAGGTGTGTCACTGGCCTAAATTTTAACCTTCATTACATAGATAAACTTCTTCTGGCAATTCCGAATTTACAGATGTCACACCTGTTATGCATCTTATCAGGTTGTGACACTCCGATATAAATTAAGTTCAGGTGAATCTAAATCATCATGTACATTAAATGAAGTTATGGCTAGTTCGTTCGAGGTTGTTGGTATCATTGGACTATCCGCCAGCTCCAATAGCATTTCGCAGCGAGTTCTTCTAACGACTCGGAGACGAAATGTCCAACGGTCTCGCGAACGACCAACAACCCGGTAAACGTTAATTTGCGTTGACACTTGAAAAGGAACATAGACATCAATTTTCACTTTCCCCTGTCCGTAACATCTGGGAGATCGTAAACATTTTGGGATGAAGTCATCTCCATGGGTTCGTCGTAAATTCTTACCGACAGATCAGGTTGACTTTGGTCTTTTCTCTGCAAAAAATGGTGGGGAAAAATCAAAAATAATTATTAAGCATCACGTAATATTTGAAACAGCAGGAAGGAAGATTATCATCGGTCACGTATATGCCGTGAATATCCAACAAATGAGCATCCTTTGCGATTTTATTCTCGACGTAAAGGCTATTGTATGTCTACCTTCCTGCCTGCCCTGCTATACATCGGTCGATCTGTCTCTGTGTCTGCCCTGGTCTCGATTTTCCCCGATTTTCTCCCAGATTTTCCATCTGTCTATGCCTGTGTCTTTGTCTGTTTAGGTCTTTATCAGTCACTCTGTCTGTGCCTTTGTATGCTAGTGTCTCTTCGTCTCTGTGTCTGTCTTTCTGTGGGTTTGCCTGTCTGTATATGTCTGTTTTACTGTGTCTGTTTTTCGATGTGTGTCTGTCTATTTGTGTCTGCCTGTTTTTGTCTGTCTGTTTCTTTCCGTCTGCCTGCCTACTACGTTTGGCGCTCGCAGCAGTAAATTTTGTTGCGAGACTTCCTGATAGCAATGTGCCTTATACCAGGTTTTCAAACCAGAAATTGGAGAGGGCATTCAAAAACAAAAAGAGCAGAGAAGTGAGACCACAGCAATAAAAATTGCTCTATCGAGGTCCTTCGAATATTCTTCTCTATAGTCTTCTCTACAAAACCTGTAGCTTAAAATGTCCCAATAATTGGGAATGCAACCTTGATGATACTATTTTGGTCCATAGAAGTGACATCTTAAAGCCCTGATAATACTCTTCTAGTCACTATAAGTGAGATCTTACAACCTTTTAATAACAGTCCAGATAACCACTTCCTTTACATAAAAACTTCCGCTCAGCAAAAACTCGTGTTTCTCAAGTAAAATTACCTGAACATTTAAATAACCTGCATAAAAATATATTTTAGTCAAATTCCACAAAAATTACAATCTTACTTCTCGCAGATAGTTTGTTTGGTGGAAACCATTATCTTTGACAAAAACATCATCGTCGTAGACCGGCTCTGGATCGCTGTCGGGCTCGAGGACGGCATAAATATGATTTGATGGGTCGTCAGTTGGAGGAAGATTTCTAGTTTTAGTCTAAATTAAAGATTTATGTAACTACGTAGTACAATCCGGCGGACATACAGAAATCGTCATGAATAAAGAACACGATTAAAGACTGACAATTACATTCCTTTGCCTTGTTAGAGGTTATGCTATAAGTTCTGTTATAGATTGTTAAACGACTCTAAAATAAATACTTCCATGTAATTGTTGTTAAGTACGCAATAAAATACGATTAATCCATATAAATTAGATGACGTCATTGTCGATTTTGCTATGTTTTTGCAGAGTATTCTCTCATTATTTGTAAGTCCGAAACAATAGACAAAAAGTTCACTGGGGGAATTCTTGAGCCTCCCTCGATTCGTTTGTCTGAGTAATGGGTTTAAAACAACAAGTGTTTGCAGCGCTTTTAAAAAATTGTTGAATAATAATGATGATAGCAATAATAATCATGATAGCAATAATAGTAGCATACTAGTAATTACGATTGGGTAATAGCGATCAAATTATGATAATAATAACCATGATTAAGTAATAATAATAATAATAATTCATAATAATTAAACAATAATTATAATGATTACGATAATGATAATGATTACGACAATGATAATGATGATGACAGTAATAATAATAATAATAATAATAACAATTGTAATAAAAACTGAGCAAACGTCGGTCAACGACATTCTAGAAACAGAAATTGGATATCTATAATGACAAATTATTAATTCCATCATATTTCATATGATCCAACACTAACAAAGGATGTCAGCAAACTGTCAGGCTTTACCAAAGACACAAAAATTATCTAGTGGATGACGGTCGTTGTAGACTCAGTCCTTCCATCGTCTCACTCATATTTCATCATTCTCAAAATATGGTCGAACTTGTGGAGGCGGCCAGACAATTGCTCCGAGTGTTGTATGGTTATTGTAAGGCACAGTAATGAAACAATGAAGAGAGAACATCCGGCAGTAAATACGATTCGTTAATCAGAGTAATTGAACAATGTTTTACCTTTGGAAGCTGCGCAGTTGAGGAATAACCTACTTCAGGCACGTTGTAAATTAAGCTTGGTGGGTTTTCGGATTTATCTTCTGCAACGGTATCGTACAGATTGGCGGTGTTTAATGGCATGTTAACTCGATGTTTTTGGTTATCACCATGTATACCTCTTCCTAAGATCGAAGGTTCTTCGCCAGACTGTTCGATGGAATTATAGAAATTGCAGTTGGGCGAATTTCGCGCATCAGGTCGAGTGTCTTTCCGGAGGGAAGCATACGCTCCATCTATCAGTGTTAAAATTATGAGCACAAATAAAGTTCAGTGATAAAAAGCTGAGATTATTTAAGGTAATGCAATGCACTGTAACGTAGCATAATGTAACGCGAGGGTTTATCGTGGAAAATTACGAAAAGTGGAAGAAATTCCGCTACAGGGGTGGAGCATGGTCAAAATTATAAAATATCTTAGTCGCCATTGTAAGCATTTATGTGGAAAAAACTGTAATTACTCCTTCAACTTGCAAACGCCAAATATTCCTTGAAAATATATTAGCCTTTAGCGCCCAATGTCCGATATATCAGACACCAAGAAATAAACAAAGTTTAGACGTTAAAAGATTAATAACTGTTCCTTTGCAAAATAAAATTAATTAAAAATTAACACCATGTGCACTATATATTTAGAAAACTGCAGAGAAAATTAATAGTATACCTATCTTCCTCGTCGCTTACTAATTAGTATCAATACTATTCTCATTTTCGAGCATTATTTCTTAAATACTTAAAAAAGATATCTTACCATCGGTGAAGCCGTCATTCGAAGTTCTTGGCCCGGGAGGCTTTCTGCGAAAATGAGAAAATAACATTATAGATGTTTGTGGTAGTTTTACGAAAGTCAACTTCTAACGCTCAAAATTGTTTTCAGGCCCTGAATCAAGTGAGGCCAAGCCAGTGCAATTTGTAAATCATTTAATAGTTTTCATATCTAAGTACTTATGGCTCCGAGAAGGGCTCCCGCAGTTGAAAATGTTGTTGAAACGAATGCTGAATCATGGAATACGTAGATTTATAACATTTACTGTTGTCTTTTGGGTTCAATGATAACTTTCAAGTACTTTACAATATTTTTTAAGTCCTTTAAATCTATTTGGTTTTGTCAAGGCAACGTGACGACAGTTTCTAATATACTCTTACAATATGGAAAAGGACCCCTGTAACTTCTTCCTGAAGCCGCTGATCCATCATGAAAATAGGGAAACGGACCGACACGCGAGAAAACGCTTCAGCAACGAACGGTTTATACGTGCCAGGTCATTTTACCGCAAGCAAAATGTCTGGGACCAGCAGCACAATTAGGATACAATTTCATATCTTTAATCAGTTGTAACATTCCGTGTCGTTGATGAAACTGTTTGAAACTTTGTGTCGGTATTCAGTAAAGGGAAAGGTATTTCCGTTATGAATTTAAGAGCAGAATGTGGTATATTTCATGAGATATTAGCTAACTTAAATTGGAAGTGGATTTCTATTTAACAACCAGTCTCAGTCCACTTTGGTGTTTCCAGATCACCTGGTTATTAAAACGAGCAAAAACTATTAAAGAATCCAGGCAATCTGGAAACACGAAAGCAGACTGAAATAGAAAATAGAAATCCATTTCCAATTAAACTTAGTTAATATTTCATGAACTATACCAGATTCTGTTCTTAAATTCGCAAAGGAAATACCTTTCCCTTTCATGAATACTGACGCGGAGTATCAAACAGTTTCGCAAAAGACACAAAATGTTACAACTGATCAAATACATGAAACTGGATTTTTATTGTTCTGCTAGTCCCAGGCCTTTAGCTTGTGGTCAGATCACCTGGAAAACTTAACTCATTTATGACTGGGAAATTTAAAAAATGAGTCAAAAACTTTTGTTGAACTTCATGTCATAATTCGTTGTATTACACGTGAGAAAAGCCACTTTCGTGATTCAATTTTTAATGCAGATTTCAAAAAACCTGGTTTGTATGTGAAATTCGATCAGGAATTGGGTCAAAATGACAAACGTTTTCACCGCACACTGTTGACGGGTATTTGTGGCGTCGGACAAAATAGAGTTAAACGACCAACGAAACATGATTGCGAGAGCAAAACGTAAAACTATAGGTAGTCTCCTTAAAACCTCATTTCATACCTTCTTTTAATTCCTCCTTCAAAAACGCATGAACAAATAATGAGTATTTTAGATTACCAAGTCACCGAAATTACTTCACGTGCATGGCCTTTATATGTGATAAAACACCCCTTATTAGTATTCTTTACATAAAGAATTCCAATAAGGCATAACTTGTTTTTCTTGTATGCTGATATTTTTCTCTGACAGTGTTAGCTATTGTTTGGACTCCACTGGGACACGCTGTTGGTGGTTCGTTTTTGAAGCCGTTGAATAAACTCGCAATTCGTGTTTAATTACGTCTAACGGAAGGTACTTATATTCTGTCAGCACTAACTTTCTTGTTGTCTTTCTGTGGCGAAGATAAACAGCAGCAATGACAACCACGATCAGTAGTACCATTAATCCAGCTACCATTGCGACAATGAGGGTATTAAACCCTTGACTCGAAGTCTTTGATGATGTTTCTTTGGCGTTTACTGTAACATTTCTTCTGGGTGTTTTTTCTGGCTTTATGGGCGTCCTCTGGGTGGTAATATTCTGTTCTGAAACTTGCGCCGTGGCCCTCACTATAACTGTTGAATCTGATAAAGTAACATCATATATATTAATAGTAACAAATGTGGAGCCAGTAGTAGTATATAAAACGATGCTACCAGTTTCAGTATACATACAGCAATCAAAACAATTCTTTTCATGTCAATAGATACGGTACAACCCGCAAGTATTTACTGTTATTATCAGTGAAAATCATCTTAAATGACGACTGGCTTCATTAAGTTTTGTAATATAATTTTTCAACCCAACGTTTCGTAGTTTAACTCCATCGTCAGGTGATGTTGGAACAAATGCTGTCACAAAAGGAAATCAACATACAAGACATGCTTACGCGTTTGATTGGTGTGATTACGCTAGTTACAATGATGACGCTAGTTAAAGTGGAATGCGAACATATTAAGTTACACGTAGATAATCTAATGAAAAGGTGAATAAACTATAGTATGTACTTTATACCCATTATTATCAGTGGCCAAAAACCTTAACTAGCCGACAGTTTAAGAAAATACAAAATAAAAGAGACTCCGAAAAATGTCATCCTTTACTTGTGATTCAAGTCAAAAAAAAAGAACAGACAAGAAATGCGGTTGTTGTCTATTCTTTTTTACTTGAATCACAAGTTAAGAATGACATTTCTGGGAATCTGCTCTATTTTTTAGTATCAGTGGTATTTACAGTATTTTAATGGGTGTTATAAAAAAGTTCGCTACGTCAGCGGTGAAGTTCTTCATTTCGTTGCATGACTTGTTATGAACAAAAGTAACAGATATTTGAGCTTTGCTTACCGACACAGTTCTCTCGCCATTTGTGATTTCCTTCATTTATCTCTGTGTTCAAACTCACAGCGCACCAAGGTCCTTCGTTATCCTTCGTGGAGATACAGTCATTGTGTAAATCGCCTTCATGCTCGAAGGGGAATACGCAGCAACGGCCACTGGTTGTGCGGCGTTTGCAATCTGTTAACCCTGGACAGACAATTGGAAAAACTTAGAAAATAACAAATTTTTCTCTCGCGTTTGGCACATTCCGTGCGTAGGTTTCCTGGAAAGGTTCAAATCCTTCTTGTAAGTAGGTCTCGCATGCATGAGCAAAGTCGTCTTTTGGACCTGCAAGTTGCGCTACTAAAATCAAAAAAGACTTATGACCATTAAGGCATGTGTTTAAAATATTGTTAAGTTCAGCACCTGTATAAGTCCCAGCAATTTTTGCCATGATACAGTAACGTTTCTTAAATTTCTGTTTACACTTAGAAACTTCAAGCCTCATCACCAAACCTTGATAGGAATAAATATCACTGCTGTTTGACTCCCACTAGTAAAGAATAACGAAGACAATTAAGTCATGACCGAACAAGAAACGCTTGAGGTTGAGGAAAGAACATAGCTTGGTGGTTACGAAAGAAAAGAAAAGAGTCTGAATCATTGCAGTTATAACTGTGCATCGACACAGTAAATTGAATGGTTAGGTCGACTTTTTTTTACTTTATTAAATGTAGCACTTATTTAAGGTAGAAATAGAAGGGGAATGCCAAAACTAAGAATCTTTCTTTTTTTCAATTTTAAGGCAAGTAAGCCATGTTCATTCAGTGAAAAATATTCGAATTGATGTATGTATATATAAAATGTAAAAAAAAACGAAGAAGGTGAGACTATATAATGAACCATATCAACCCATAAAAGCCTTTCAGGTGCTTTTTGTGAGGTCAATTCTTCACCAAAACTTGTGTCTGCAATAAGTTACAACTTTACAACGTTTTAGCATTTTTGGTTCTAAAATTTCTGTCAGTTACCAAGTACATGCCCTTCGACAAGACCGTGTTGGAGATTTTCTGAGCTACGTTTTGGTTTAGTTTTCTAGTTTTTGTTTGCATAAAGTCACAACAAATCTCACATCTTCCTACTTCAAAATTACAAAGGACTTTAAAGTCCGCAAGCCACACAGTGATTATTCTTTTTGTAAATCAAAACAGTTCATACGTTTTTTTCGTGAAATTAGATATCACGACAACCTTCTATGATCAATTAGCTTTAAACTGATATATGATGTGTTTTGGTCGCAAAAATAGAGGCACAATGCGAGCTGTTTTACGAGACGATATCAAATAACCCTGTTGCTGCTTTAAAGCAGCAGTAACAAGACAACCAGATGGGTTGAGAAAAAAAAATTACCATTAAAAATCGAGAGATAGTCCAGTTAATATATTTTCATGTAATCTAAGTAAATGGAGTTGTGAATAGATTGAGTAGAAGAATGAACTCGGGCACAGAATAATGATGTTAGATGTTACTCAGAGTAACGAACCATACTGGACAAGTAGAGAAAACTCCACTTGGCCCGGGAGGGATTCGAACCCGAGACCTTCGGTTTACTGGTCCGACGCTCTACCAACTGAGCTGCAAGTCAGGTTGGGAGCTGGTCGCGAAATGATGTTACTTGAGCTCTTGATATTTCGAAACATAAACTAGTTTTCTCCACATCAGGACATTTAAATCCTATCTGATTTTAAATGGCTTAAGTAGAAGAATGAACTCGGGTAGAGAATAATGATGTTAGTATTTACTCCGAGTGACAAACCATGCCGGACAAGTAGGGAAAACTCTACTTGGCCCGGCTGAGATTCGAACCCGCGACCTTAGGTTTACTAGTTCGACGCTCTTCCATTTAAAATCAAGGGTTTCCGTGGGAGCTTACCCCAGGACTCCCTAGAGTTTTCTCATGCCTTTGGCTCTTGGATGCACCATACATTTACCCTTCTGAGTAAAATCTACAAATGTACCATTTACTTGAATTATCAGGACATACTTAACTTATAAGTAAATAATTCATTTCGTATATGTTGATGCCGAATTAAATT
>JBAHVQ010232374.1:0-10152 GCA_036872915.1 Nanipora kamurai
CGCCGCTCTACCTGTTGAGCTATCGAGTCTACAGGGATTGGAGGCGAGTTATTATCCAATTTAAGTGCACGAGAAATACTCGCGACAACTTAACGCTATCCTTGAATAACGCTATCCCAGAATATCCCAAAGATTCGAAATATGCAAAAACCCAAAATCGTAAGATAGGCGCTTTAAAAAGAGGAAATTATTTAATTCTAATTGGATAATCAAGGAGAGGATTTTTTTCTTAATTGAGGGCGACATTAATTACGTTCGGTTGGATGACGATTTTAGGCGAAAGAAGTTAGCACACCAGCCAAAAAGTTAAAACTCATACCTTTTAATTTATCACTGTAGTGCAATCTTCAATTACTCTTTGACATTTGTTTCAAACAAGCTTTTGTTATTCAATTTCTTACGATGTAGGTTGTCCTTCAGCGGCGCTGATATTAGAATATGAGGGTTAATGTCGAACGAGGCCAAATCGCTGCTGTAGAAAAGTTATCTGACTGCCCCAACTCGGAATCGAACCCAAGGTCTCTGGCTAAACGTGCAACACTGAGCTAGGGTCACCTGGTCGGAACAGTCAGAAATATAGCCATATATCCAGTCTATAATTAACAATCACTCAACGGAAGATATCTAATCCACCAACCACTGAGTGTAATTGTTTTTTCCATTCTCGACGGTTCGGCCTCATTCCAACATAGTTGTCTTATTCAATTTCCTCTTTGAATTAAATTCGTGGTAATTTTTTTTTCCCATTCACGTGAGTTTATTTTTCCAGCTTCGATTTGGATTTTTTACTTCACGGGGTTCTACGTGCCTCACGCTAGCTCAGTTACCAATCTGTAAAATGAATTCATTCTGCTCTCTTCAGGATAAATAAGTAGTCACATGGGTCGTCGTAAAATTGGGGTCTAATCTCACATCTTTTTACAGTTTACAAATTGCCCTCACCGCTTCGCGACTCACTCAGTTTTTGAAAGTTAATCACAAATTTTTGTGCATGTGAGACTTGGTGTTATTTCAGAAGACGTGTAAATGTCATTTAGTACAAACTTTCCTATTCGAAATGATTGATACTATTACAATGTCGGCAGAATGGTTTGTCAAAATGATTGTTCGCTCTGTCCTGAATTTCTTTGCCTCCCCAAGAATGTATCCAAGACAAATCACACTTAGTTTAAGAATTTATTAGAAAAGCGTTGTCACAAGTCTCACTCTCACTTCGAGAATAAAAAAACAAAAAACCCACACCCTTTATTGGGCTCACAATTTCCGGTGACGTATACATACGTATTAAATTCCTAGACTCCAGTCCCCAACAGCTCCTTACAGAGCAAAGTTGTTCAACGCATTCAATAAAAATCTGCGGCAGAAGGATCGAGACCAGTTACACCGATTTAGAGTTTATAACATATGCTACAGGAGATGATAAATGATGTTAGACGAGGAGCATTGAAGTGATGCGAATGAGAAAATTACATTTTGACCTGAAATCATGGTGGTGGGATTAATGACAGCACACTCGCAATGCGAGAGCAAGAAAAGGCACTCGCTGATAATGACTAATGCTGTTCAGTAGGGCCGTTCCCTAAACTAATTGTATCGAAATGAAACTATAGAGCTGTTGGTGTAATTACTCGATGTCTGTGGATCATTCCGCATTAAAATTGAGCATGACTATATTCCGACCCATTCAACAGAATGGATAAAAGGTTTTTTTTTGTTTATCATGGCTGGTTAAAAGCCCTAAGTTGTGCCTTTTATTCCCGTAACTTTTTGTCTCAAGTGATTGACTTACTTAGAATGCGATTAAAAACGTCAGTTTATCCTTACTCCCTTAATTTTTCTATTTGTCATAGTTCCCATCCATTACAAGTCGCTTGTATTCTGTATTTCCTTTTTTCTATATGAGCGTACCTATTTGAAATGCATCAGTAGAGGGATACTTAGAGTTGTGCGCAACCGTAAACGTTATATAATATCAAATCTGCAGACTGCAGTAGCTAAAACAAACAAGAATTTACAACCGCGGACTGCAAAAGTTATATATTCTAATTTTGATCTACAAAGTAGACGTACGGAAAGTTTAAATAAATCTAGATAAGCAACCCAATCAGGATGTTAAAATTAGTTTGTTTGTTGAAAAACCGTAGGAGTTAACAGTGATGAACTTAAGAAAGGCGCCGCGGAGCCCATGAGCTAGGGGGAGCTTTAGCCCCCCAACTTTTTTTCAGCTAGCCAGTGTCTCGTTCTTGTAATCAGCTTAAGCATTCACTTTAAAAATGAACACATATTTGCCAAATAATGAATACAGTAACAACAACAACAAGGAATTAGATTATGTAAGAACAAGATACATGACATAAAGTATTAATATCTTTTTGTCCGCTGTAGAATTTTTTCTCGGAGATGTCTTATTTTATAGCAGGTTATTAATTATAACAAAATGTTCGGGCATTAAAATGCTATTTCAGGGATCCAAATTTTAGACATTTTCGGGGAGGCATGGCTCCCCTGTATAAACAATTTCAGCCCCCCAACTTCTAAATAGCTTCCGCAGCCCCTGTAAGAGTAGAGAAAGGTTTCGCTTCGTCGCTCATCTTTCAACGTAAACTTGCCCAAAAGTAGCTTCATTAAGCATTTTTTTTTCACGTACTTAAATTCCATATTGACAGAAAAAACAGTGCTTACATGGTAACGGAGGGTTCTGATGTTTGCCGATGATCGCACTTTAGTTAATAAAAGTAATATAAGTATTTGTTTGTTCATCCTCTAGCAATTGTATAATGCCCTTTACATAAAGGGACTCACAACCTTGAACATTCTCACTTACTTCACGGATCACTTCCCCCGCAAAGGACCATCGCTCAGAACGTTAAAATTTTCTGTTATGAATTTCGACGATTTTTTAATCTTCTGCCTATTTATAGAGTGACGTTGTTTAACACTGCCAACACAGCTTTCAATGTTTTTTTACCATCATTAATAAATTAAACAGATTCACATGTTAATGCATCTTATCGTTATTTAATTTGATTCTCATCTTACGTGTCGATTTCTTTTACATCGTAATTTCGCTTTTTTTGTTCAAAATGTAGCATTTGGGACGATGGTTGTAATTTCGTTAATTCGTCTTGGCCAGCGAAAAGCTGATGGAGATCCTTCTGTCGTTAAATTCCGTGGCATTCCGGATTTGTTTGGCGCGACGGTTTATTCCTTTATGTGTCAGCACTCACTTCCGTCCATCATTACTCCTATAAGAAACAAGAAGCATTTGACCAAAATTTTGGCTTTTGACGTTCTTGCTGCCCTTTTATTCTACTCCTTGCTTTCTTTCTCAGCGATTTTCACTTTCAAATCCACTGAAATCCGAGACGTTTATACATTAAGTTTTCGAGAAATCACCGCTGAGGCAGTTAGTACATTCTTAGCACTGTACCCAGTGTTTGCCCTGTCGGCAAACTTCCCGATCATTTCTATTACCCTTCGAGAAAACCTTAGGTCCCTATTCAGAAAAGATGACCAGGAATTCCGTTGGGTTGTTGAAAAAATTGTATTTCCATTATTAGCAGTTTTACCACCCATTATTGTAGCCCTTTGCACGCGGAATGTGGAAATGCTAGTAAGTCTTACTGGTTCGTATGCAGGAGTTGGTGTCCAGTATGTTATTCCAACCATGTTGATTTACTTCGGTCGACGAAAAGCTCTGAGTTTGTTTGGCCAATATGAAAATGAGTACAAATCACTATTCAAACATCGTTACTGGGTTTGGGTAATACTGGCGTGGACTGCAGTCTGTGTGGCTGTTGTGACTGCATATAACATCAAGAAGAACATTTGATGAAATCCAGGGTACACCCAGGGATGAAGCACGAGAGGGGGAGGACATGCGAGCAAAACGCTATTTTCTTTTCACTAAGTAATTTCCTTTAAATTTGGTATAACCCAAAGAACTAAATTTTCAGAATTGTATTTTTCTATTAGAATTTTTTTCAAATCGTATTTTTATTAGCTTTTGCACATTGTATTTTTCAATGGTAAAAACAGAATTTGTATTAGAGAATTTAATAAATTGTCATAGGCTAGTTGTCTGGGTTTTTTCCTTTCATTCTGGCTTGGTTGAATGGGTTAATTCCCGCATTTGTTTACTAGAATCATGAAGACCTACCCAACATTAAATCAAAATTTTTAGACATTCTATCTCGGTGCTATCATGTTTTCAAGAAAGTCAATCTATATGAGTGAGTGGGGTAATTTATATGGTTGATGGATCAACTTTTATTTTTAAACTGTGAGCAGTCCCCCCTCCAAGTTGAAATAGATGGACTGCTATTTTTGGGACGCTTGTAGATTTTCCTGCAACAGCAACGGAAGATTTTGATGATTTTAGGTGAGAAAAGGTTGATGTCGAAATTCACGAGCCAATTAAATGCATTTAAGATCCATAATGTGAGAAATTGATTGACCCAAACGATAAATTCACATTCAACCTACACTGCTGAAGTCAACTGAAACAGTTGACTGGAGCGGGATTTGAACTCGCACCTTCGGGAATCTGGTCCGCCGCTCTACTTGTTGAGCTATTGACAAGGATTGGAGGCGAGTTATTATTCAACTTAAGTGTACAAGATATTCTTGCGACACCTTAACGCTATCCAACAGGATGGATGTGCAGTGTTTCAATTCTATTTCAGAATCTCATTGACCCAACTCTCGTAGAAATGGCGACATTAAGTAGCAAAAGCAATGGAGTAATTGAAAGGCTTGATTAACTCCTTTCTGTCCGTACACGTCCTCAGTGACCTATGGAGACTTTAGTATTTAACTCTGGCTAACGCCCGACAATTTTACTGGTCAAGGGGAAACTCCTCGGACAGGAAAGAGCTAACTACGGTTTAGAACTAATCTCCTTAACTCCTTCCTGTCCGTACAGGTCCTCAGTGACCTATGGAGACTTTAGTACTTAACACTGGCTAATGCCAGACGATTTTACTCGTCTGTGGGAAAGTCCTCGGACAAGAAAGAGTTAAAAGACATTTTTTGGAGAAAGTTTATAGTGTCTTAAATGTAGCAAAGAAAGAAACTTGATACTTTTGCATCATGTCTTTAAATGTATCGACTACATGTTCTCGCTCACATTCCTTAGCATCGAAACCAGTTGGTATACTTTCAGCTTTGCAAAACAAAGATCTCGAGACGGACTTCTTGTGGCGTATAGCGTGCTGAGAGTCAAAGGGGAAATGCCTGTCAGTTTGAGCCAGTTTCCAACTTTCTGTGGTCTGTTCTTTGACAACACAATCTAAGAAAGGCAGGCAGTTATTCGTTTTCGCGTTCTACGGTGAATTGAATTGCTAGAATTTAGATGATCCAAAAGACTTTCCACTTTGTTTCCAGATATCGCAGATATGACATCATCGACACATCGTTTCCAGAGCAAAGGTTTCACTGGCGAAAACATGTATTCGATGTTTTGAAGGCTAAAAGCTATCCTAACGATTTCGTAAAAAACTGCTTGAAACCAGTTAGACCGCCACGCACAAACACTGAGAGTAAAAATTCGATGATGGGTTTTGCGATTGTTGCGTATGTTCTAAGGATTATAGAACCTTTTAAAAGAATCTTAGGTAGTTTGAAATTAAATGTTGCCCAAAAGCCATTCTTGGCGTTGGGGCATATTTTTGCAAAGCCTAAGGATGGTATTGCCAAGGATCAAAGAAAAGCCATAATTTATTCCATTTCTTGTAACGACTGTGATCAGCAGACTAAACATTAGTTTGGAACGCGCTTGTAAGAGCATCAAAAGGCTGCTTTCTTTCAACAAAAAAAGATTCTGCTTTGTCAGAGCACGCGTATTAAACCAATCACGTGACTGCGTGTGAAAATTCCAAAATTCTTACCACTAATCCACGTTACCTCTGGCATATCAATAACGTAGGTGGGTAGGTGGATAGGTAGGTAGGTAGGTAGGTTGGTAGATAGGTTGGTAGGTAGGTAGATAGGAAGATAGAAACTTTTATTTGAACAGGGTAATCCAGTCAGTTAACATTAAAACTAGTATCAATAAGAACCCTATAATAATGTAAACCAAATAATTACAAATTATACAAATTAGATAAAATAATATACACGTAATAATATACTAAAATAAAAGTAAAACAACTAATTGATCTTATAACGATTAAAAACTGTACATCCGTGATAATAAAAAGAGTTCTTATATAATTCCAGTCTTACACTAGGCAAATGAAGTAGACCACTCTGCCTACCGGTTTGGTTAATAATATCTCTATTAAAAATAAACTAATTAGTAAAAAATTGTGGGACTCGTTCATTTGAACATTTTCTAACTAACGTACAGGTGTGTTTCGTCTACCTTCGAGAGTATTGAACCTAGGTTGATCTAATGCATCATCACGAGGACTTCGTTATTATGCGGGCAGCTCTCCCTTGTAGTGTTTCAATTAATTCAGTGTTTACTTTGCCACAACAGTTCCATACAATACTAGAGTAATCTGTGACAGGTAAAATAAATGACTTGTATATTACATTAGCAGTATTCATTGTAATATCCTTTCTAACACAATTAAACAGCCCCAATTATTTCCTAGCTTTGGTCGCGATGAATCTCACATGGGCATTCCACGAAAGGGTTTCATGTATAACAATACCAAGATATTTATACTCCTGGACACGCTTAATGCAATATACATCTATAGAAACTGAAAAACTGGTAAGAGAAGATAGCCGAGGAGAGGAACCAAAAAGCACGCACTCTATCTTCTCTCTTTGAAGGAAAATACTATTTTGTACTAACCAGTCTTTTAACAGTTTTAACCCTTTGTTCAACGTCAGTTCAATCTCTACTACATTCCTGACTGCATAGTACAACACGGTATCATTGGCGTACATTGAAACGTAACATAAGACGTTTCTCCGTGCAATATTGTTTGACTCCAATCTTTAATATACTCCCATTTGACGTGAAACCTTGTTGAGAATTGTCATTCTCGTGTACATAAATGTCTATCCGATGCTCAGTTCTAACCGTTCCAGTATTCATAATGTTTGGTTTAGGAACTTAAACTTAGTACAATCTCGTGAATGTGGAAGCTTCACGCTGATACACGAGCAAGAGTATGCACACGAAGTCAATTTTTTGACAGGTCTCGCTGGCGTACTACATAGAACATAGCTCGTGATATACCCGCTTATGTCCAATAAAACACTCCTACTGGTTTTTAGTAGTACATAAAATATGGTAATCCTCAAATCTCGACGGGCCAGGAATCCGTTTACCTTTGAGATGTTAGGAGGACAAAAAGTCACTTCGCGTACATGGGCATTTAGCTGTCGCCGCCGGACCCACTCGACTGCGTCATAACTTGGACTCCTGGTAAAAAGTTGGAAAGTCATTGGCGGCTCCTCCATTTCAAATCAGTTTTAAACTAACGCCAGTTAATACGACGAAACCGTTTTTAAACGATATTTTTTAAAAATTTGTATTGAGTGGTTTATGAACGCTGTTGGACAGGGGAAAGGGAAGCCGAATTCATCGAATTGTTTTATAGGAAACCCTTATTAAGGCCATCATTACCAGAAAATTAAAACCGTGGTCGTAAGGTAAAGTTGTTAAACATTGAGCCAATTGTTTGTCACAAATATTTGTCCGTGTGAACGGGTCTCGGGCTCCTCGAGTTAATTGTACACGTACAAGAGTCTGAGATAGAAGAGAGTACTCAACTATGTGCAACTCCACAGTCGTAATTGTTCGTGTCATTTCTTTAAGACAACTTTAGGGTAACAATTATTTTTATTTTTCACGTTCCAATTATAATTTATATCCTCATGGCCAGGGATATAATCATATCCTTGGGAAGGGATTGTTATGCACACGTATTTCTAGCAGGTTTTTGAA
The DNA here is from genome assembly GCA_036872915.1 of Nanipora kamurai. Lineage (NCBI taxonomy): Eukaryota > Metazoa > Cnidaria > Anthozoa > Scleralcyonacea > Helioporidae > Nanipora > Nanipora kamurai. The sequence continues at coordinate 7,907 of JBAHVQ010232374.1, forward strand.
TTAAGGTTTTCGAACGTTGAGTGTTGTTATTTTTTGACTTCTTATAACTTTGTTTCATAAACAAGGTCTTCCACTGCTGGTGGTGTTGCCTTTTATGTTTGAAATAGTTAAAATTTTTATCACACGCACTAAACTTTCTTTTGTCCAGGTAGGATTTGAAGCATTATGAATTGAAGTAATTGAGAGAAATTTCAACATATTGTGTGCAGTTCTTCATAGACGCCCAAGTGGTTAAATCAGTTGCTTTATTGAACGTAACGTGGATTTATGAGGTGTTTTTTTTTGACGTACATTTATGAAGTGTTCAGTGGATATCCATATCTAATGGTGGTAAATAAAAGGTTAACGTAATTCCTCTGTTTTGCATTGCCCACATTTCCTGGTCATATTTAGTAGCAAGTTCTTAAACAACACCTTCAAAATGGCAGGCATTTGAGAGCAATTTATTAGATCTAAGAATAGCCGTTTTTGTAAACTTACCGAGCTTTGGTGAAGAAACTGGTGTCAGAGAATACAAAGAGGAAGCTAAGTGTAGTTTACAGTAGAAGATTGTAGAAAAGAAGAAATATGACTGGAAAAGTTAATTGAGAGACGGATAGCGGGACTCGATGCTTCAATCTGATGTAGCAGGCTTAGCGCTGTAATTCTTGAAGAAGATCGGTGACCATACTTTTTTAATTTGTAACATTTTCCTTCGATACATTCTAGAATTCGTATCACAAATTAAAGGAAAAATCACTTCTACAACTTGATAGGCAAGTTTTTACAAGTTTTGCATATTTCTTCTGCAACTTGACAAGCAAGTTTCTTTCAAAGCAAGATAAATATTACTTCCACGACTTGATAAGCAAGTTTCTTCTAAAGCAAGAGCGGGATACTAGAAAATGAAAATTTACCTTCAGCATCGTTCGGCAAATTTAATTTCATCATATTAAGATTCAGAATGACTCTTTGAATGCGCGACCGTGTTCAGGCGAAGTTAAGATTGGACTATAGCAACAATTTTATAATCCGTGACCCGAGTCCCCCACTGTATGTCACTCCTTTGCAAAATAAAGATATTTCTGTGACTGATGAATATTGACCCAGGGGGCAACTAGAGGGAGGTTTAGAGGGTCGTAACCCTTGCCTTTTTCGCAAGAGGTCTTGTATGTGCCTTGTTAACGAGTTTATTTTGCCCATTTTCCAAAGCCTTACCTGACCCAGGTTAAGCAGGAAGGTTGCAAAGATCACAAAAACGTAAAAACCACACACATCGGATAAGCAATTCTCATAATCTTGGAAGCAAGCTAAGTTGGAAGCAAGCTTGGTTTTCATATGGTTATTGTAATTCGGTGATTGTCTCCAATTCAATTACAACATTCGTATTTCCATATAGTTGTAATTGTTATAATTCAGACGCCGATGTCCTTTAGTACGCAGGATTTCTCGGCTTAATGATTGCCGGTTTATGTTGGAATCGCTCATTCTTGCTCGTAACCTCTACCGCGCGGCGCCAAAAATTAGATTTAACTCTTTTTTTGTCGCGAACTTTAAGCGTCGGTCTTTGGTAAAAAGCCTGGTACTCGCGAATAACCTCTATGAACCGCACGTTTGTTAAACTATACGTTTGACTAATTATTATATAAAAATATTATCCTGTGGCTGTAGTCTTGTGAACCCATGAAGTAACAGACCTTGTAATTTGGCTGCCTGACAATGCAGCAATGTAGCCTTGAAGCTAATGGGTTATTAACGTCACAAGTACTTTCTTATCGCGCGATGTTAGCGTCGAATGTTTTCATTAAATGTTTATGTATTGGCGGCTGTTGTGATTGTTGTAGAAGTTGAACCTGATTCAACTTCTACGACAGTCGCCGATTGATCGCTGATAGAATTACAGTACTTCACTTGGCCTTGTTTTGAAATTAGTCAATTCTACTTCTCATGCTAAATTTTAATGTTTCCGTTTTAGCTCTTCCATACCTATCTTTCATTTATCTTCCCGTCGAACACCAATATTACATCAATTACTACATCTGCACCCCAGCTCACCATCTGAGTCATTAGTCAGAAGGTTGAGGGTTCGATTCCCGTCTGGCGTTCAGAAATCCTTTTTCTGAGTAAACGAGCTTGACAAACATTCGTTGGTCGCCAGTAACTGCTTTATATTCAAAAAAATTGTATTTAAAGTAAAGTAAAGTTCCTTTATTTATACTGGATAACCCTATCAGCTAAACTACGCTGTTATCCCTAGAGGTCCAATA
>JBAHVQ010232414.1:0-10149 GCA_036872915.1 Nanipora kamurai
GTTGTTTGAGCGATTGTTTGCAGATTGTGCCCATGTGTTTGCCTTTCTTGACCTCGCCATTGCTTCTATCTGTCTTTGACGCGTCAAGAATAGGCACATCCCGCGGAGTTTAGTAATAGCTTGCTTTGGAATAAAAGTTTCAATCTCTTGGAATGTGCTTCTTCACCAACGCTTGGTCGGAGCATTTTTCGAAAGTGTTGATGGGATGACTCAGTACAAATGACCGCACTCATGAAAGCATGCATATATTTTGGCATAACCTTTGCTTTTCTTTCAGAGAAACAAAAAGTTCTATTCCCTCCACTCCATGAATATTTAATGAGTTGTGTTGAGAAGTAATATTTAAAAACCGAGTAAGAGTGCTTTATTGGATGTTTTGATCCGAAAAAGCACGATCTATGAGTTTTTTATATGACTTCTAAAACGAAACCCTTTATTCACTAATTGACGAAGAAAGTTTTGCAAATACTTCGTTTTGAGACGCAATAATTTGATGAGAAAAGTGAGCGAGATCTGTATCAGATATATAGAATTTATCCAATGTTATGTGTAATATCTGCTTGTCAATTTGTCACTAAATTTGTAATATTTTATGACCTTTTCCAACTGGCTTCTCGGCATTTTTAGCTATTTGGTTATTTCAAGAAGCCGCTACCCTATAAATTATGATCTGTCGGTATTAACTTTACACAGTTGTAACTTTAATAGGGTAAAATAATAAATTCTTGCCTTGTCTTGTCATAATATAGTAACCCGATAAAATAATGACGTAATGTCAAAGTCAACAGAAAATTGAACACATAAGAAAGTTCTAGCACTTCATAGTTTTGTCGCCGCTCTTGGATGGTGTACTTACCAATTAATACTAACGGATGTGGTTTCTGATCCATGTTGAAAATGAGACACTCCGGGATATTGTGTACCTACACTATCTCCCTCACGTCTCTAGAAAAGGTGAGGCCAACTTCTTTGATAAGGTCCGGTGCAATTACTGGCTTAGCAGCAGTGGACTTCCTGTTGACATAATCCCATCCCTTTAAATACTCATTCGCGCCACTTGTAGCTGAATTCAATGTAACCCCTATTTTCTTTAAAGATAGTGCGATCATGGGTAACCATAATTCCTCTGGCAATGGAGATGAGAATATTGTAGTTTACGATAGACTCTTTTTTACTACATCGATATATTTAGAGTCAATTTCGGAAGGAAATAATGTTGGTGACCTTCTCTTGTTCTGAGGGATAGATGTGACCTCTTTGTTTGGTTGGTTAAGCTTTTGCTCTCTAGGTACCGTAACAAAGCCACCTACAGTGGATTCAGGTATTTTGTTCTTTGATGCTGCTTGCCTTTTACCGTATTTTATGCCGTATTCGGCTGTCTCGTGTGGCTGTAGGTGCTAAAGCATTAATAATAATCTAAATGATAACAAGCACAGTTAAATTGAAAACAAACAAACAAAAAATATAGTTTCGCCGTAGGGTACTTATCTGAAGGGGAGACGTGATTCACCGAACTTCTATGTAGACTGATAAGAACCATACAAATGTACACCTTATGAACCCCACTATTCTAACAGCTATATTTTCTTGCGAGAAGAAAAAGAATACGGTACGTAAGCACTTACGTCAACTTGTTTCCCCGAAGACGTCTCGGTAAGATTACTGCTGGATGCGTAGAAAATATCGAGATTGAACCAAGGCAATCAAGTGTGGTTCGACCAAACGCCTCACAAGAGAAAACTGAATGGAAAAGACATGCGCATATGGTTTTCTTAATTGTGGTATACAGACCTTTCGCCGCTCGAGATCCGCACCACTGTTTCAACTATCAGTCGGAGAAGTGAAGAAATTCTCATTCCTAGGTAACGATCTAAAAATAGGATGCTGCATAGGCCCTTCGTCAGAGAGTGAAACGTATTCCAGAACACGTTTCACTAGCTTTCTGACGAAGAACCCGTAGCTCGAAACTTTAGAACTTTAAACAATAATTAAGCGTTCCACCAATCTTTTTAACTTTTGGCATTTGTTATTTTCATACTTAAATGTTCGAACTCGAATAACTTAAGATCAGTAAATCATTAGATAGAACTCTGTTATTGTCATGCCGCGATAAAGAAATTAAGTCCTTCCAGACCGTATAGATCCTCAGTAACCTATGAAGACTTTAGCATTGTACGAAAATTCCGTCGCGAGATGAAATGCCAAGTGGTGAAGAAGACAGTGATTATCGGGCTGAGGAGGAAGAAATTATCCACCAGGAGACATCAATTGTTGTAGAGAATGATTAAAATTGTGACCATAGAATATGTAGGCTATAGTCGCATAGAAGTCGGTGCTTTTTACTTTTTAAACCTGAAAGTTGAATTTCGCGCGCCCTTAATTTTTGCGAATCATACTGCGCGAAAAACATTACCTTAAATTAAAGGGGAACAAAATTTAATGAGATTTAAGTACTCAACTTCGGCTTCGAAAAAACTTCTGGCCAAAAAAGACGAAAAAAGACTCAACCAGATCAATTCTTCACTGCCAAAAGAATATTTAGCTTACCGGCTATGAATAAAAGAGGCAGAACGGCAGTTTTCTTTTTCTCAATAGATAAAGTACGGCAAATTGCTCGAATAATCTTTCCTAATCGGACTGGGGCATCGTTTGGTTGAATAATTTTCTGGCTGCACTAAGTTATTCCGCAGCCAATATGCAGCCAACGACACGCCGCCATACATTCAACACCAATATGAGTTCCACCAATCAGAAGTTGCAATAGTTTAACCTTTACCAGATTAGCCTTTAATAGTTTAGCTTTTACCAGATTAGCCTTTAATAGTTTAGCCTTTACCATAACTACTGAGGCCCGCAAGTGCAAAACAATATACTTTTCCTAAAATCAAACCTTTCTAATTAAAAAAACAAATTTGTATTTTCAAAAACATATTACTTTTTTCGAAATCAAACTACATTCTTTTCAAACTAAACTTTATTTTCTTCTGACTTTTGAAAGAAAGAATATTGTTCCGAAAGAATTTTGTTTTGGAAAACGCAATCTAATTACGGGAAAAAGAATTCTGTTTCGGGAAAAAGAATTTTGTTTTGACCGTAGTAGCGTACGGTGGCCCACAATTGCAATACAATATACTTTTCCTAAAATCAAACCTTTTTAATTAAAAAACAAAATTTTATTTTCAAAAACATATTACTTTTTTCCAAATCAAATTACATTCTTTTCAAACTAAATTTTATTTTCTTCTGACTTTTGAAAGAAAGAAAATTGTTCCGAAAGAAAGTATTTTGTTTTGGAAAACAAAATCTGATTTGGGGAAAAAGAAGTCTATTTCAGGAAAAAGAATTTTGTTTTGACCGTAGTAGTTTATTTCGAAACAAAACTTTTTCTTCGGAAAGAAAACTTTTTAGTTGAAAGCAAAACTTTTTTAATCCTTGATTTTGTTGGGGTCCTGGAACAGGTTGCAAACGGCGTTTGTTTTCAAAGTAACAGCACAATTCACAAGGCAGCTATCAAAGACCATTTGCGTTATGTGTTGTGATCACTGTAGCGGGTTGATCGAGCAAGATTTTTTTTGTCCGCAGTGTGGAAAGGAACTAGATCGCGAAAAGGTCATCATAACCGACTATTTTCAGAAAGGATTTGAATACAGCAAAATCGTCATATTTCTAGCCAAATTCCATGGAATTGATGAGTCTTAGAACTCTCAAAAGCAGGCTGAAGAACTATGGCTTATCTAGAAAGCTAATGTTGACGAAGAGCTGGTTAGAAGAACTATTGGAATGGCCGGGTTGTATGGATGGGTACCGGGCTATATGGCATAACTTGAGACTTGAAGGGATCTGTGTAACAAGAAATGTTGTTCTGGATTTGCTTCGAGATCTGGATCCTGATGGCTGCGAATTAAGGAGAGTCCACAGCCTTACAAGGAGAAAATACATTTCGACGGGACCGAATTACTGCTGGCACATCGATGGCTACGACAAGCTCAAACCTTACGGATTTCCTACTCACGGCTGCATAGATGGTTCGAGTAGGAAAATCTTATGGCTTAGGGTATCACGGACTAACAACAATCCAAATGTCATTGCACAGTTTTACTTGCCGACAGTTGCGGAAATCAATGGTTGCCCCAAAAAGGTATGAAGTGATTGCGGAACTGAAAATGGAGTTGCTGCTGCCATACAGTGCTACTTTCGTAGTGACGAAGAAGCTCATATTTGTGGATCATCACCACATAATCAGCGCGTAGAAACTTGGTGGTCGTTCTTTCGCCGAAGCAGGGCACAGTGGTGGATGAACTTCTTCAAGGATCACATTGAAGGGGAAGAATATACGTCCGGGAACGAGTTACAAGAGGAGTGTTTGTGGTTTAGTTTCTCAGGTGTTTTGCAACAAGATGTTGATCACGTAAAGAATCATTGGAACACTCATTATATACGGCAATCAAGATTCCACACAGTTAGTGGAAGACCTGATGAACTGTACAACCTCCCTGAGCATTATGGGACAACTGACTACCTTGAACCCGTAACACAAGATGTGTACGATCATGCTGTTGTTGAGTATCTTTACCAGGAAGACGAGGAAGATGGTAACATGGTCCAGAATTACTTTCAGTATGCGATGGATACCAATGGCTTGCAATCACCATATAGTTGGAGGAATGTGCTCTCACTTTACCATCAACTTTTACAATTTGCATATAGTGCATAATTAATTACAATAAACGAACGAAATTATATGAATGTAAACCATACAAGATGTTCATGTAAATTTACTGGAAAAAGAACTTCAACACAACTTTGGGTGGAATAAAGTTATCGGTGATTTGCATACAATCCCTTGAACCTATCTATTACAGTTTACCAGCACCGTTGTCGTAATATTAGCCGCCACCTCATAACTTCCAACATGGTTCTGATATCTAAAATAGGTACAGTTTTGCTTTCAATTTTGCACTGTATTATGGCTATTGCTTTGGGTATTGCCCGGCGTATAATTCTTGAATGCTCACTTGAAGCTTGAGGCAAGAGTACAAAACTACACTAAAATATTTTGTGTCCGAATTTATTGAATATGTCGGCTCAACGTCTGTTACCATCTAGAAAATGCAAATGAAATATGGACCTTTTAGGCTATCTAATATCATGTTATTGTACAGTTATATAACTCCAAATACAAATCCATCTTTGAGCGCAGAATGGGAAGAGTTCTTCATAACTTGTAATGTATCCAGGTGAACCAGAATTCTTACGAGAAGATGACAAGTTGATGCAGCAGGAAAGAATCTGCACACCTCTGGATAACCATGGACAAATGACAGACTTAATTTCTCAGCAAAACCAGGAACAGGGATACAAGATGCACCAGTGATAAATTGCAGCAGGGCCAATGCAGCAACTTCTTCCAGTTCTAAAACACCCAACAAAAATGTGGTTTTAGTGCAATAGTAGAGGTGCTGATATGAAGCATTTTCAATAATCAACCTAAGTTGCTATTAGTATGTTACTAGATACATGAGCAGCCCATCAGTCCCAAAGAGTCACCCACCCTTGATCTACGTGTTTGTAGAGTTTCAAATAAGTTTTTTTAAAACATAATTTTAAATTGGAAATTTAAATGCTTCTGAAGTAAGGTAAACATTGTCTGCTGATAAGTCCAGTCACCCCATTCTGTCACGATGAGAGCCACCTTAACAAGCTGGTTTACAAACCTCCATGGCACACCATGGCCACAAAATCGAAACTTTAAACGTGTTGATTTCCTTCAGCTTTTTTTGTTGCTGATGACTATAACTAAAGTGAAAAAGAACAAGGAATTGATCTTCATCAAGGTCTCTGGGCAGTGCATCATTGCAAAACAATGACCTCATCTGTTCTGGTTACTTTTGAATGGCCTCATGTACTTTGTAGGTCTTTAAGCCATCTGCAATCTGTGATATCATGGGTAGTCGGTCCTAAACTACTTCTTGTATAAGACTAGATCTATAATTATAAGAATTAAACTTCATTAAAGCTACATGTAATACTGTAATTAGGTAAAGATACAGCAACACTGTTTTCATTCAGTCCTACTGCTTGTGCAGAATCTTACAGACAGGAATTTGGTATGTACTTGGGAAGCCCCCATTTATGTATAGTGTATACTTTTTAAACATCGGATGGATGTTAAGTCTCTGTATAACATGAAAGCAATTTTTTTCAAATAAATGATTAAAATATAAGCAAGTCAGGTATGAACAAAATAGACATCTTTATTTACCTGACTATTTTGTCTCTTGTTTGTAGTGAACACCTTGTGGGAACACCTCTGAGACTAATGTTTTGCAGAATATTAGCTCTTTCATCTGAACAAAACATATCTTGTAACTGTTCATCAGGGCCCGGTTGTTCAAAGGACGATTACCACTGATCCTAGGTTAAAATTTAATTGGCTCTTTTATTCCGCATGTTCTGTTTAGTAATTTTAATTGAAACTTTCTAGAAGAAAACCTTCCTATATTAGAATGATATCTTAACAGAAAACTTTGAACATCCTTTCCTACATTAGGAGTATGTCATCCACAAAGTTTTCACAAATCCTGGATTAACGTAATTGCCTTTCGAACAACCCGGTCCTGTTGAGCAAGTCAATTTAAAAAAAAAAATCATTTGTCATTTGTTATTAATATGAAAATAATCAAAAATAACAGATATATAGTCAGGCAGTGGCATTGAACCTATAGATCCAAATTTTACTTTAAATACTGTACACAAATTACCATTAAGGTTGCTTTATCAAATATTCTGGCAAATACAAAAAAATTATTTGGCAAAAGGAAATTCAATATCTGTCAGTTAATGGTTTGGGAACTATCACCTCAGTTACAGTGAAATAACTCGATCATGACCAAAGTAGTCATTACCTAGTTAAATTGGACTGATCCCTGAAAATTCTATTCAGTAGAGGGAGAAATCCAAACAAACCCATTGCTGCCAAAGGCAACCTAATTCCAATAGATGGAGGGGGCTGGAATTTTAGGAGAAAATGTTTAAATAAATAAAAATTATCACATGGACATGTGGATTATTGTATACTTGCAGTGAAGTCCCTAATGTACAGTACACAAATAAACTATTTGGTAAATAATAAGAAACCATCAGTCTCATTGAAGAAAGTTTCTTGTTTCCCCAATGGACAACAACCTGCAAAGGCTAGTACTTTAATATCCTTGTTCAGAGAATACACAGACCATCTGTTTCTTGAAACTGCAGTGAAACAACTTTCTCAAACTCATTCATAATTCATGAGGAAAACACAAAGGAAATCAGATCACTGAAAAATAGATCTAATACACAACCCACTAAGTCAAAAATATACAACATACAGAACCTGTAAAAACTTCTCTTCAGGGTCCACCAGCATCAACAGCTGGCTCTCCAATGAAAACTACTTTTAACATGTTTTCTGGTTTTACCCAATAGTACCTCTTTCTGGATTCCACATAATCCACAAACAATTGCCACCATTTAACGTTAATCCACAACTGTGGCTCCAGGTTTTCCTTCATGGCCTTCAGGATTTCAGCAAGGACTAATCCATCAGTTTTATCATAGGAAGCTGAAGAGTCAGAATTGGTGGCATTCATGCTATCTACAAGTTCTTCTGGAAATTCATCAACTGGTCTGTCTTTAATAATATCAAATAATGTTCTTCTATGGGCATTCTCAGCACATGTGTCATCATGTAATTGAATTTCCTCTTCAGTATAGTCAACATGACAGGTTGAGCATTCAACTTCCTGTCTTTCATCCATCTTTTTTTTCATGAATACATTCTTTATCTTCACCTGTTTCCTCTCCATTGGGTTTTTTCACTCAGTTTGAATGTTTTCCTAAAACACATTGAGAATCTTTGAAAAATGAATCCTCAAAAGGATAAAATGGATCCTCTACATCAAACAAATCAATATAAGAGTATCCTAACATGTATCTAGTGAGTGATTCTTCTTTCTTCGTAACTTGTGGCTTGACTTTACAACTTTCTTCATACTTGGCAATATCACTTGTTGAGCAGAGATACAGAGTCACCCTGGAGTAGGGTACACCTAAGTCCTCTTTGTATGCTTGCAAGTCAGAAAACGCTTGGCCGTTTCCAGGCAAAAATATAGCTTCTGATCCATCTGGGTAAAGCAGTTGGTACTCCTCGGTTTCTGATATCTTTCTGAAGTGGCGATCGTGCGCTTTCCTTTTCTCGACAGCCTTCTCGTGAATAGCTGTATAAGTACTATTTCGGTCAACCAACAAAGGAAGGTTCTTGCCCCACTGTGGTTTTAATGCATTTCTATCAGAATCAAATTGAAATAGCCCAATGCTGATGGTCACATCCTTTCCTTGATGCGTCGCTTTCTTCGATGACTTAAAAAATGACCCTCTGGTGGATTCTTTACGAGTTTTGTAGGCTTCAAACGATACCGTTGACGTGGTTGGGTCCTACTAGACACTGCCCGGGACTACCCGGAAGAACAAAATGACTGTCCGGGACTGCCCGGGAAAAATAAAATGACTGCCCGGGACTGCCTGGTAATAAATAACAAAATATTATTAATGCTAGAGTTACCAATAATGATTCTTCGTTATACAAAGGCTAGAACTTGTTACGAAACGTGTCTAAACCATAAAATAGATATTATTTTGACCTAAACCGTAATCACTTTAGTAGAGTCGATATGTAGCAAGTCTAGGTCTGCCGAAATATGCACACTCAAATATAATTCCACAAAAAAGTAGCGGGAAAAAGTTGCACGATTTTTTTGGCTTTCAATCTAGGCGCTTGTTATGCTACTACCCTAGTCTATCAGCACAATAATTTGGTGAGAAAAGGAAAGAGTTACCCTCCAATCGCGTTGGCAACTATTTATTTACATTGAGATGGACTGTATATAACTTACCACCTATTTTTTTCTCACCTTCAGAGCAAGTTGTCGGAACCTTTTAGAGGAACACAGTTTTCAAAATTCGTTATAGGGTCAGACGAAGAAGCAGCACTAACAAAGGCTATCAAACAGTGTTTTCCGTCTGCAGTTCATGTACTTTGTACTGGACACCTGCAGGAGAATGTTTGCAGGTACTTGTCAAACAAGATTGGTGCCAACAATCAAGTGAGAAAGCAAGTTGTCAAGGACATCATTGGAAATCATGGATTAGCATCGTGTAACGATATAAAGAGGTTTGAAAGTTGTTACCTGCATTTAACAACTATTTTGCAACTATCGTAGAAAAGCTACGATTTGGAATTATTAATGCACGCCAAAATAACAAGTGGATTCCAATTGATTGGAAAAATAACTCGTGCGAGTCGATGAACCATATCATCAAACTGTCCGCAAACTGGACAAAAATGAAATTACCGTATTTGATTGAAAGACTGCACAAAATAGTCAAGCTTCAGCAAATAGATTGCAGAAGAGCATTGCATGGTCAAGGCAATTATTAACTAGCTCCATGGATGTCTAAGTTCAAAGTCCAGCATGTACACTGGACTCAAAAGAGTAACGAAGAGAAAGAAGCCCTTTACAAAATGTTTTTGAAAGGTATACCACGAAAGCAAAAAACAGTAGTTTCAACTGACGGTCGTTTGACTATACCCAGGACTCCAACAACTGCAAAAAAAGTCATTGTGTAATATATTTTAATTATTAAATTGACCATGAATGAAATGTATGTTGTTCCCTGACTCTATAGTGTTGGTATTTTGCCACTCGCAGTCGATGGAACGTCCGATGATTTCTTGTTTTCCTCATTTGCAGACGATGGGTATTTCTCCTTCACGTCATCTGTAGCTTCTCTAGAAATACTATTCCCACAAAAAGCACAAAACTTTTGCTTCCCGATCTCGCATTTTTTACCGCACATACCACAGTACTTGCCTGACGAACTAGCAGCTAAATCCAGACTTGCACCCTGATTCGCCATATTGAATTCGACCGCGTGGAGACTGGGTATTTATATTTTTATTTTACTCGCATTTTTTTTCAGGTAAGTAATGTTTGTACCAAACGCTACTCTGGTTTGTAAGTATTATGAACGTAATTTCAAGAAATTACAGTTCACGACCCAACGTTTCGACACTCCGGTCTAGTGTCTTCATCAGGGGTGATCTCAGCGTCG